>VZTA01004736.1:275748-286884 GCA_013398855.1 Mohoua ochrocephala
CCCGGCCGGGCGCGGCGAGGGGCGCCCATGTACTCGGTAGGCGGCAGCGGCGGCGGGAGCGGTGCCGCGCAGCAGGGGCTGCTCACCTCACCCACCTCACTCACCCACCCCCGAGCCGCGGCGGTGCCGCTCACTCTGAAGCGGAATGACGGCGCTTGGCGCAATCCGCCCTTCCACCCCTTATCCCCGGTTCGGGTCCCCGGGAAAGCGGGGACCGCGCTCCGGAGGGACGGACGAGGCCTTTCCCGGGCCCCGGCAGGGACCGGACGTTTCCCCTGACCAGTTCCCCTTCCCGCACGCCCTTTTCTGCCTCGGTTCCCCCTTCACTACCTGTCGTGTCAGTCGCGACAGCCAGAGCTCCCGATCCCGAGCGCCGCGTCTCCCCTCGGAGCTGCTGCGGAAGGCCCGCCGGCTTAGGGGAGCTGGGAAGTGGCTCTTCCTTACGGAGGCAGTGTCCCAGAGCGGCTCCCCTAGGGTGGCAGCTGTCCGGGCACCGGGCGCTCCGCAGGGCTTCAGCCCCCCAGAAACCTGTCCTGCCAGCGAACTCAGCGCTGGGAGACTGTCGTGGGGATGGAGTGGCCGAAGCGGGTTTTCCCGTGCTACACCGTGAAAATTACTTTATTGACCTTGTTTGTTCCCTGCAGCTGCTTTGCCAGCCTCAGACAAGGAGGTTTGGGTGTGGGGTGCTAAACCCCACCTCTCTACAAGCATTTAGAGGAGGGGACTAGGGGGAGAGGGAAGCAGCTCCTTGTTTCGGCAGAGATTCCTGAACTTTTCTTCTGTGTCTTGTCTGTATGCTGGTATCCCAAGGGCATCGCGAGCACCATCGTTACATTGCATATCCTAGTTATATGGAAGCAGAGGAATTCCAGGCTCCTGCTGCTTTGCTTTCATACTTCACCGCTGTCGCAGTAACAGTGCATGTCACTGAATTTCTGATGTCCAGGTTTCCAACAACGTGTTTCCTAAGTGTGTTCTCTACCAGCTGGCAATTGAAGCTGGAACAATGGCTTGGCTGCAGTGTGTAAAAGCACAGTTAGAAATCTTTAGTGGTTGGTGAAGTGTGTGGTTTGGCTCCCTCAGCGCTCCTTCAGAACAAGGTGTGAAAATAACTATTGCTATGGAGAGAAATCAGTTGCACATCAAGTCTGAAAACATCAGATGAGGAGCAGAGGCAGAGAGGTGATTTTTCAATGGGCCGTGGCCTTTGCAAAGCTCTGCTCACCAGAGTTGCGCTGGGGAACAGCTGTAGCAGCACGGTGACTGCTGATGAGGCTGATGATGCCTGTGCTGAGTGCTGGGTTTCTTTGTCTGGGTTTCATGTAGTTGCAGATTGCAGGATTTGAACTGGCATAAACATTGCTTAGATTTTCTGAGCAATGGCTTGTCACATACTGATCTGAGTAGGTGATACTTAGAGGCAAATAATACTTTCTGCTACTATTCTGAGCTATCTTTTTTTTTTGCCATTACAGAGCATAAGGGTTTTGTTTCTGTTTTATTTTTAATCAAGGGGGTTGATATAAGGTGTCAACAGCAACAGATGGCTAATAGAAACTATTTCCAGTCATCTTAACAGCTTACTCAGCTCTTGCAAAATACCAACCAGTTGAAAGCTGTGGAAGAAGAGATGCTGAAAGCTGTAACGCTAAACCATACAGGGAAAGAACCCCTGAAAGTTTTACATTAATAGAGGTGTGGGTTTAATACCTGTGTAGGATTGTTTTGAAAGTCCCTGGAGAGTTTGTTCTGCAGTTACTGTGAGGTAATTCTCTAAACTGCAGTTGTGGAAAGAAAAGTTATACAATCTACTAAATGCAGTTATAGTAGAAGGATGGTCTCCAAATTTGCCTATCCCGTGTGGGTAAAAGAACTTGAAAACATCAAACATTACAGTAGGATTTGTGTCCTCCAACAAAACAAAATTGACTTTCAATACAGATGAGGCTCTGAAGGACTTTTTGTCATTCTTAAACGGAGATAGTCCTGATTTGAGGTTTTTTGTTTTGTTCCACCAAATTACCTTATGTTGATGAATGGACAGGAACTAAAGGTTTGCTCTCTACTAAATGTCAGCTGCTCTAACAGCGTCGCTGGTGCGGCTGCGCTCGGCTGGCAGTGAAACCTGACTCCTGCTCCCAAGGTTGAAAGGCCGGCTGCCACTGCTGGGCATTTTGCTTATCTGTTCCTGGTGTTCCCCTGTGTGTTTGCTGGCCAGGCTTTCCACCCAGCACCAGAAAAGGTCACTGTAAGAGCCCGTGAAACGTGTTTTATCCTTCATTATCAGATTGGTTCTGCACAGGTCATATACACAAAGAGGGAGGCAGAATGAATGAAAAGGTTGCCAGTGCTGCCTTTCAAGTGGTGCTGTGGAGGAAGACATTTTTATTTTTAGTATCTTCTAATAAATATACTTGGTCACAACTAATACTTTTATATTTTTGTTTCACAGAGGCTTATTCCAGTTGTCTTACTTATCTGGTGGCTGTTGCTGATGTTTCGAAGTTTAGAGAAATACATTTTCAGTCTTGGGAAGACTGAGGGGTCATTCATACAAACCGTAGTGATATAGGAGATAATAGGAGACATCTCTCTCTAGTGCGGGGGTCTACTGGCTCAAAGGGAGGAGTTTTGTCTCTGAGTTTCCTGCAGCAGGATGGATCCACAATTAGTTCTTGATGTCCTGGGTATTTTCCCTCCTTAGCAGTGGTATTGGTTACTCAGAGGCTGTGTTCTCTTTTTACTTATGTGTGCACCATATTGCATTCATGTGGCTGACAGTCAGGTGGGTTTTTTTTTTTTTTTATTTGTTCCTGCCTGGTAATGTTTCATGTACCTTACATCCAAGATTTGTGAAAGCCACGAGTCACCAAGGCCCCAGATGCAACTTTAAGTAGCAGGGATTATTTTCTGCGCATTGATGATTGCATTTTTATAATGTCAATCATGGCATTGTCTTAATGAAGCTGTGAGAGTTGGAATCAAAGGTCTTTTAGTTAATACCTATTAATCAGGGAGAGGCTGGAGGCAAGGCACTTCAGCTTTAAAAGCCCATGTGTTCTCTCAACTTCTTCCTGTTGGGTGGAATTATGTAACGTGGCATAGGGTGATTTGGGGATCTTTGCAGCTGGGAAGGATTAAGTGGGATTTTTTTGCCGGTGGGGGGGTTGGGGGGGATGTGTGTGTGTTTATTTTTCTTTTTAGTTTCTTTCTGGATCACTCTTCCAAGCAGGTAGTATTGGTTCCTGCAGTCACAGAGTGTAGAATGCAGACATTATTGAAAGCTAAAAAGAAACCCCAAATGTTGCACAAGTATTGCATGTCATTATTTTGGTGCTGTAGCCGAGCAGATCACCAAACAGCTCAAGACAGTGTCTCATTCTTCATTTGTATGTTCCTAGCAGAAAGAGCTCACATCAAAGAAAAGAGATGAGTTTGAGGATATCTTGGAGGAGAGACGGCTGTCCAGTGACTTGAGATACGCGATGAAATGTTACACCCCGGTGATCTACAAGGGGCTTTCACCTTGCAAGCCAAATGCCATCAAAAGTGCTGTTCTCCAGTCCGAGCAGGTTCAATATGTTATCAAGCAGGTGGGTCTGGGCAATGCGCTCCAAGATGAGGTGGGCTGAACACAGCCAAGCTTTGTGCGGCAGCCGGGAAAAAGAGATTATTGCTGACCCTGTTAAAATGATAAGTGTAGTTTGGAAGATGGTCCAGTAAATAAATAACTCTCTTTTGGCAGGAAAAAAAAATACTGGAGTTGCCACTGAAACTGTCAGGTTCACGAAACAGTGTTTTGATTTTGCATATACAACACTTCACCATTAACTTATCCAGTGTGCCTGACTTCTTTTTTTTTTCTTTCTCCTCCTACTCCACTGTTCTCACCACAGAGCAACATTTTGAAAGACATTAGCACTCCCCTTCTTAGTAGACATTTTTGTACTTTGAGGGTGTCTTGTAGGAATTTTATGGGTTAGTGATGTATTTATGAACCAGTCCTAAATGCTACTTTCACTAAAATGAGAGTTGTATTTCACAGATAATTCTTTGAATTAGAAACACTGTTTAAGACAGAACCTTATTTTTGTTTTAACGTGAAGGGCTGCTACTACTTTATAATGAATAAAGTATTTTACGGTTAGGCTGGCTGATATTTTGCGCTGTGTTTAAATGCCTGAAATAAGTGTGTGTGTTAGTTAGCAGGGTAACTAATTTCAGTATCCATGAAAAATAATTCCAAGCGTGTAGAAATATCTAAGATGTTTTGGTTAGTCCTGAGTGACAGGCTACTGTAAATTTTTCTATTTGTTTCTTTTAATGGTTAGTGTTACCTATGAAATATCAAAATCTGTTCTAATGTGACAAAGTAAACTGTCACTCTACGTGACAAAATAGTTCTGTTTCCATTATGGATTGCTAAGTACTATGAAAGCCAAAAAAATCTTTCAACTCTAGGTACACTAAAAAATTTACTGAAAGAAAATACTTGACAGAGGATTTGACAGAAAGATGTTTGCGTGGTGTTTTCTTCTGAAGTGCTTTTTTGACAGAAAATGATTTTGATGGATATTTACTGGGCTGGCACCAGGTGGTTGAAGGGAGTTAGCAGAGCTGCCATTGCAGCCTGGGTACCAGCTTTGCACTAGAGATTGCTGGAAGTATCTGACTGAGAGTGCCTTGGGCACTGTGCCCAGCAGTCTGTGATCAGGGTCCCTCCTGCCTGGGCAGGGTTTACACAGCTTGACACAGGCGTACTAGAATTTGTTCTTGTGCCAAATTGTTGAGGTTACTGAAGTTCAGTATGGGAAGTTAAGGTCATTTGTTTGTTTTAGCTTGCTATGTGCGACTGATCTGGTTTTTTGATTTCTGCTTTTGGGAAGTGCTTACTTCCATAGTGGATTTGCACTTAAATCACACGAGTGAACTCTATGGTAAGCCTTTTGCTGGTGAATGAGAACAAAATCTCTTCCTGGTGAATAACAAGAAGAATTTTTTGGCTTCTTAAACAAGATTGATTTTTTCAGGCTTAGGTGGAAGCAGTTTTTGGCTTCTTTAAGTGGCTAAAATAATCAGTTTAAACTACATGTGGAAATACTTAGAATGATGGGTAATGCATTTAAGAAAACACAATTGTACCAGTAGATATGATGGTAAAGTATATGGAGGTAGATTGGAGGAGATGGATTTTCTCATATGTCACAAAATGGAAATAATAGCTAAGCAGCACTGGCTTCCAAACAGAGCAGTGCTTTTTCGGAGGCTTTTTCTTTTGCCATTCCTTTTCTTTCCTCCTCTGTGTTGAGCAAAAGTTATTTTCCTTATTCCATAACAATAAAAGACTTAATTTTTCAATTAAATATTTCTAGATTCAAAGTACCAAATTGGAGGGATGGCCATTATTTAAGTCTGTTTCAAGAAACTTTGAAAGGGAATGTGCATGGCAACAGAAGAAAGATCATTGATATGCACAGTTGGTAGAGACAGCGCTTTGTATGCAATTCAGCTCTCCATTGCCAAAGTAATACATGACAAAGAAATACAAGTGTGATAGGGCTGAGGTTCTTTGTAGACTCTAACCCAAATGCACTTAAAATATTTATGTTTTGACTGTCTCTACAAACGTAGGCTTCATTTTACTATTCAAAGGTAGAGGCGCAGAGCCTTCTTCAGACTGATCATGTAGGAAATATTCTTTGAACTTAAATCTCCCCTGAATGTGCTACAAGTTGTAACATTCAGATGGTTTGGGGGGAGGATTGTTGTACACCCTCCCCCCTGCCATTGACATCGAAGCTCATTTTGATTTTCAAGCAGCTTAAATTTGGTTTTGTCGTGTTGGCTGGCACCAAACAGCTTCCTTATGATTAGATCCATGCCTATCACATAAAATAAAATCTTGTGGAGTATTGCAGTAGTTCTCCCATAGTAGCTGTGGCACATGAGAATGGTGTGCATGGGCAAGGAGAAGATAACAACTTGTCACTGCTGTTTTGTTTCTCTTTAGTTGGCAAAAGAGATGGGAGAATCACCTGATATTATTCAAGAAGAAGCCACAGAAATCCTGGATGAGATGGGCCACCGTATGCAACTAGGAGCTGTCAGATTTTTTGCCTTCACTCTGAGCAAAATATTTAAACAGCTTTTCCAGAGAGTTTGTGTGAATGAAGAAGGAATGCAGAGAGTGAGTACTGGTGGGAGTGAAAAAGTTAAAATATTTTCATACCGGTCACTTGGCCAAGAACTCTAATCTTCAAATAACAAATAGGAAAAATACCCTTTGAAAAAAAAAAAAAAGACAGCACTCACTTTTGTTTATTAGTGCATTTCTTTGTAAATGTGGGAGGAAAGACAGATGATATATAAGTATTTTAGAAGCAAACAGCTATCAGGATTTTTTGTATATTTTCCAAATGCTTTCTATGGTAAGGAATGCCGTGTGCCTGTGATGCTGTTAGACCAGCCACTGAGAGAGTCTTTTCAATCTGATACTATAAAATAATAATGCATTTAGCTGAATTGGGGGTCAAAATATGATATTGCTTGGCTGAGTGGACTGGCTGTTCTGCAAAACCCTCATACAACTAAGAGTGGTGAAACACTGTGCACCTCTGAGGCAGGAGATGCTTTAGGTTTGCCTCAGTTTCTGGGAACTGTTGTCCCTCTATTTCATTTAAGAATGTTGCTGTTCTGGAGGGTGCAGTTAAAGCCCCGGGAGTCAGCAGTGTCAGTCCTGACAGCCCCTATTTGGTTTCCCATCCCCATCAAAAGGGGTTGGAAGTAGATTATCCCATAATGGGGTGGCCCTAGTTTTTGAGTCCTGCGATGCTCGTGAACCTCAGGTTGCTACTCTGGAAACAACTGCTCCAAATTTCCTGTGGGTTCCCTGTTGAAAGAGGTATCGATTGTGAGGACAGAGAAACAGCCCTCAAGCAAATGGGGTTTTGTTTGCCTTAAGCCCTGTGCAGGTCTATATTTGCAAATTTCAACAGTCAGTAAATATTGGGCCAATATTGTTTGCACTGTTCTTTTCCAGTTGCAACATGCCATTCAGGAGCATCCCGTTGTGCTGCTGCCCAGCCACCGAAGCTACGTAGACTTTCTGATGCTGTCTTACTTGCTATACACGTATGACTTGGCCTTGCCTGTCATTGCTGCAGGAATAGGCAAGTATGTTTTTAACAATGTTTTCAGGATTCAGAGAATTGGTAGCATTCTCTGGTAGCTGCAACTATAAGTGGTTGTGTTTAACTTCTGTGCCAAATATGTCTTGTTAAATCCTCCTTGGGTGAGGTGCTTACAATGTCTGAAAGCTTCTCATGGGTGCTGAGTCCTGTCAAAAAGGTGAATTTTTTTCATAGCAAGTTTGCCCAGAAGTACCCCATCTGTAGACCTGAGGCTGGGGCAGAGATAAGGGTTGTGAAGAAGACTTCTATTTGCTTTTATAGCCTGGGAACAGGCAAAAACTTGCCCAGGTGCTGCTGTGGATGCAGAACTTTTTGTGATACTTTGTACAGTTTAAAGTGCAGTCACAGTAGCCAGATATGAAGTACCAGCCTCCTCATGCTTGCTTCTGATGTGACTGATTGCTTTGAAGCATTGACAGAACTCCGTGACATGCTGAGAACAGAGCTGGCAGGGAAGTGATATGTCATATCAGAGGCCAAGATTTTGGACATACTTAGTTGTAAAGCAGATGAAGCCAGGATATTTGTGAGAAACAATTCTGGAGGGCTTGAACAGTAAATGTCTTCCGAGGTAATGTGCTTTTTGATAATCTGGGTGCTGTCAGCACTTAATTTAGAAACCTGATCTTGGAAGTCTCAGGTATCAAACAGGTCTTCTAAACAGGCAGAAAACCACTTCAGGTCTGGTGCAGCACTGTAATAAGCACAGGTAAGCTGGCAGAGATCTTGGAACCTACTGCTTTACTGTAGTCTGTTTTTCCAATCAAGAAGTTAAGAAGACTCATAGAAGCTGTGAGAATGTGCTTGCTATGGAAGATGAGATTTCCCAGCCTTTGAGTTTGCATCGGGGTGATGCAGGTTAGATTCACAAGTTGGTGCTTCACAAATGCCTCGATCAAGGTATTGCAGTTTGCCTGCTGTGTGTTGTTCAGAATCGGCTCACATGCTGTTGTAGGTATTGGCGTAATCCTTTGCTGACTTGGATTAAAGTATTTTTGAGTTTTGGACCTCAAAATAGTATCTTAAGATACTATTAGTTTGGCTTACAAGGATCTTTTTTTTAAAGATTAACATTTTTTGAGTGTTTTGGGTGCTTCGGGGTCAAAGTTCTCCTAAAGAATTAGGGGCTTTTAGCTTGGTGCTGCCTGCACGTGCGCATTATTTTAAAATCCTTTGGAGAAAATACAGTTCTCTATGGTTGTAGTTGTATTTACTGCATACCATGTTAGAGGCTCACAAGATGTGGTTTACAAACTCGCTCTCAAAGCAGCACTAGTGCTGAGTGGAGAGACGCTCCTGATAGAGGTGATAAGTGCCTTTGCTTTGTTAGTTATCTCTTGGCTTCAAGCATACAGATATGTGGGGGTTAGCTGAGGGAAGGTAAAACAGTTGCCAGTAACTCTCTAGTACATCCTCATACAGTACATTAGCAGGAATCTAGCTGGTGTTGGCATGATGTTTCTGATGCCTTCAGGGCAGTCATTGTCAGCATTGCGACTAGAAATGTGAGTTTATTTTACTGAGTGAATATCTGTTCTCCGGTGTTTCACGGATTGAGGTGGCAAGGAGGTTGGAGTGGCACATTGCCAGCTGATGTGTAGACTTGTTTCAAATGCTTCCATAAGAAATTTGTTAATGTTAAGTGTTTTTTCCTGCTTTTGACAAGTTAAGCATTGACTGTCATTGTGTAAAACTAAAAAACTTTCAAATAATTTTAGCTGATTTGGTGTACATCCCCCAGAATGATGAGTCAGGATCATGGATGGTCTAATATAGTTTAATTGGCTGCTTGATTTCTGTGTCTTCTGGGATACGTTCAGTAGTAACTGCTTTTTTCTGAAGATGAGTGAGACAATGTACTTCAGGAACTTATTCTTTATTATGGTTGAGCTCTGGCCATCTAAATTATGAAAATAAATTGCTCTAAGTGAATGCAGCTTTAAAAAAATTGAAAGCGTATTATAACATGCCATTCTTGTCTATATAAGTCTTGCTAGACTATGTGAAAACAAATAAATGTATTGGCAACAAGGGAATCCTTGAAAGAGATCTTCTGTATTCTGGTAGTCAGTCTGGTAGTTCGTGCTAGAGAACATGGTCGGTTCTGCTGGCTGATATTAATCAATAAATTTTGTGTGTATGGTTTGTTTTTTCTTTGATTGTTTTTCAGATTTCCTAGGAATGAAAATAGTTGGCGAGCTGCTCCGAAGGGCAGGTGCCTTCTTTATGCGACGTTCCTTCGGTGGGAACAGACTCTACTGGGCAGTGTTTGCTGAATATGTAAAAACGATGTTAAGGGTAAATAACTTGCTGAACTCTCAAAACGTATGCTTAAGAAATACTCTGTTGGAACAATTCACGTGAAATATGCAGGATATTATGGCTGTGGGATTGAAAGTCTTCGTGGTGTTCTGATTAGGTGTTTTTTACCTCAGATTTGCTGTAGGTGAAGACCACGTGTGCACTCTCTTATTATTATACAGTTCAGTAGGTGATAAACAAATTACTGCTCATCAGTTGCTTTGGATTGTGTGCCTGTATCTCATGGCAGACACAATATTTTCATTAATTAAACTATATGGTGTGGCAAATACAACGGATGAATGTAGGCTTACAGATGACTGAAGATAGATATATGTGTCTTTCATTAAAAAAAACCAACTTACTTACATTTGAAGTACTTAAAACTATTTGTGGGCAATACAGAAGAAATGTTTTTTTCTGACTAGCTTTTTGTTTGTTTGTTTGTTTGTTTTACTTTTGAAGAGTGGCTATGCCCCAATTGAATTTTTCCTTGAGGGGACTAGAAGCCGCACTGCCAAGACTCTGAGTCCGAAATTTGGTATGTTTATTTAAGATTTGGAACTTTTAATATCATTAGTGTTTTCATTAGTGGCTATGTGCTTTGTAAGTTCTTCGGATAGAAAGGGATGTTAAAGTAGAGGGAAATTGGGGAAGTCTGTGAGAGTACTGGAAAACACTACGGCTGGGTTCCAAGGCCATACAAAGAACAGCAATACATTTCACTTGCACTCTACTGCTTTTGCTCCCTTTGCCCCATTGTGTAGTAAATTCAATAACTCTTCACCCTTTTCTTCCTAGACAATAGGCATCCCCTGGCCAGCAGAGAAATATTGTAGTTCTCACGATAAAAGTAATGGGGAATCTTTAGAAGGAAGATGCTGTGCTGCTGAAAAGAGCACAAATAGCTGTCCAAGAGCATCGCTTCCATTTACCCTCTGTTTTAAGGCTTGGACAATGTCTCTTGCTTCTGCTTGCTTGAAGAGAGAACAGGCAAACCTGTTAGCAGTTTCTGAAATGCAAAGATATCCTTTTCAAAGTTAAATTGCTGTTGCTTTTCCCTCGTTGAAAAAGACAGGTGATTCATGTTTTTTTTTTCCCAATTGGCAGGTCTTCTCAGCATTGTGATGGAACCCTTTTTCAAACGTGAAGTCTTTGACACATACCTTGTTCCCATCAGCATCAGCTACGAGAGGATATTAGAAGAATCTCTCTATGCATACGAACTCCTAGGAGTCCCAAAGCCCAAAGAATCTACATCTGTACGTAAATTCCTTAACAACAGAAGTGGACGTGTGCACACCCTGTAGCGCCAGAATTGAGGTTTTCCCCTTCCTGTTTTCGTAGGGGTTGTTAAAAGCCAGAAGAATCCTCAGTGACAATTTTGGTACCATACATATCTACGTTGGCCAGCCAGTATCCCTTAGAACCTTGGCCTCTGGGAGGATCAATCGGTGCCCGTACAATTTGGTTCCCAGGTACTGCATCTTTCCATGGTGTATGCACAGGAAAAACATCTGTTTAGTCTACGCCTATGTGAACTGACTGAGATGTCCTCTTTGTTTTCTTCTTCTCTCACCTCCCTCCATCTGACTGTTCAAACTGCTGAACCTGTTTGGTCTGAGCAGAGGCTTATTTGTGCTTG
>VZTA01004737.1:7211-100754 GCA_013398855.1 Mohoua ochrocephala
CGCTCTCCCGGCTTCGCCTCAGGGCTTTCCCGCCCTCCGCCGCCGCCTCGGCGCGGGGGGCTGAGCGGGCGGCCCCTCCGCTCGTGGTAACGGGGCTGCCGGCACCGGGACCCGCCCCGGGGATCCCCCTCAAGTCCCCCGCGGGACCCGCTCGGCTTTGGGAGCCACGCCACGGCATCTCCACGGACTCCAGTTTCTGGGTGGTTTGGTGGTCCCTGACCCTCTCTAGTGGATCCAGGCAATTAAAGCGCTGTCCCAGGGTTCGGTGCCTGCCCAGGCAGTGCCGCTCTGGGGTTCAGTCCAGGTATTCCTGGTTCTCTTGCGTAATTTGGGAGTGTCGGGATGAGGCAGGGGACCATTGTGAGGATTTCTACATAAAACATTGAGGCAACAAGTGGTTGATGCGGGTTTATAAGCTTGAATCTCTGTTCTGTTGTACAGAGCTTAGCTGTAGTGTTATTCCCAGACTCAGTTACTCAGTTACTTTTTGTTGCAGTAAAAGCAGTGATTTATACCTGCAGGCTGAGGGCTGTGTGTATTGATTGGAACGGGGGTGACTGGTTTGTAAAGCCCAAGTGTGCTTTCCTGAGGCGACCCTCCACTTCTGTTCTCTCTAGCACCCGGTCATCTTGTTAAAAACAGGAGAAAAGCGGTGAGGTGGGACAACAGTTAGTTGACATCAATTACTAACACTTGTTTACATTTTTACTCAGGGCTCAAAGCGAGCAAATGGACTGTTTGAAGCACTGGGTTTGATTGCTTAAGAGAAGGGACTCTGCTGAGGATACCCCACAGGAATCTGTCGGGTATCTCTGTCATCCCAGACTCTTCCCTGATATGGAACAAAGTGAAGGTGAACAGGAATCCCAGGCAGAGAGTCACGTGGAGAGCAAGAGCAGCGTGAAATCCTTGCCTGGGGGAACGGCCCATGTCAAACTAGAGATAAAAAAACATGCAGTTACAGATGACTACAAACTCTCCAAACGTGTGCTAGGGTTAGGAATCAATGGCAAAGTACTGGAGTGTTTCAACAAGGAGACAGGCCAGAAATGTGCTTTGAAGGTATGTACGTTTTGTCTTTTTTTTCCTTATTTATGGCTTGGAGGCCAGAGTTCGCTCCCAGAACCCCGTTCTGTTGCTTACCTTTCACAAAGAGTGATGCATGAAGAATCTGAATATGTGGAAACATTTGCTATTGCAACACTGGAGTCCCAGCCTGAGCCTTTTCCAGAATATTCTGTGTAGTTTCCAGAATAATGTTATCAGCTGTGAAATTCTTGTGTTCGTATTTAAAAGACAAAAAAGCGGGGGAGAGAACCGTGTCTTGGTGTGTTCTGGGAGAAAACTTGCTAGATTTTGAATGAACATATTATGCAATACTCATGAAGGAAACTATTTTGGATCTTGTGCAATGAATAGGCCTAAGCTGTGAAATATTTAAATGTTCATTGATCTTCAGTCTTTCCTCTGTTTGAAGGCTTTTCTTCAAGAACAATTCTAGTTGTTCATTTATTTTCCTACTTTATTTTTGCAATCCGTTTACCAAAGGATATTTCCTGGGAAAGCACTGATTACACCAGTAGGGCAAGTGAGTTTAGTAGATATTTATGGTGATAAGTACCACTTAAATAAATGGAGCAATAACCGTTCATTAGAGCACATAAAGCTTACTTGCCTTTTGTTCTACAGCTTTTAAACTTGAAAATTTCCCTGATGCTCTTAAACCACATCATTAGGGGGGAAAAAAAGCAGCCTAAATGAGAACCAGGATGGTTCAGTAGGAGAAGAATGAAACCAGCTGAAGTAATTGTCATGAGAATTACTTAAGGATGTTACAGATTCTTTGCCGATGTTAATCTGATGGGTCCAGGAGGCTCTCAGGTATCCTTCCTTTTCATAAACACGCTGCATGTGTGCTGGGAGCAGGCTGGATCTGCTGGTGGTCACCTGTAGGGCTGCCAAGGCCTGGAGATGGTCTCTACCAAACAGAGCTGCTGTCCCCACCAAAGCCTTTGCACTTTGATAGGGAAGCCTGGAAATACCTGGCAGCTTCGGATATTGAAAAAAATTTTAATGGAGGAACTAGAAAAGCCTATGATACAATAATTTGCTGATTAATTCCTGTGTTTCCAAGACTCTCATGTACTTTATCACACTCTTTTGTATTAGCTTCACGTAGCTGACTCACAGAAGTTTATCACGGGGAAACTGGAGGTTTTGACAGACTCAAGTGCTGGGGTTTTGCACCTGCCTAGAGGAGTGTCAAGTTTTTGCAACTCTGAGGTGATCCATTAATCAGGTCCTTCTGGAGCGCTAGCAACATTAATTTCTAAACTTAGCATACTGTGATGAGGGATAATAGTTAATGCTGAAGCTGATCTGCTGTTTCTGAAGAGTTCAATGGCTTCGTTGCTGGTTAGAGATCATTCATACTTCAAAGGGTTTGCAGTCATAAGGGCTGCAAGCATTTTAAAACAGAAGCTGCCATTCCAGAGGACAGTCCAGTAGCAACAAGTATGTTCCAGAGCAAATTTGGTAGCTCTGGAATGAAGTAGGAAAAATATTCCAGTGGACATTAGCATGTGGAAAATATTTTTTTATTTTAGCCCTCAGAAGTGAGGAGAGGGGAAGAGAATGGAAGTTGCTGTGCCCTGGTAGAATGTCTTCTGCTTGATGGGTTGGAGGAACCTATGGTGCAGTCTCTAACAGCTGTTTCTGTTCAGCACTGATTGAGTTGGCTGATTTTTTCAGAACTTTTAATATATATTAAGGACCAAAGCTCCACTTCTCCAGTCTTTACAGGTCAGCAATGGCTCATATATCACTGAGCTTACCCTGTACGTGTCTTTGGCATCCCCTTTCCCATCCAGCTGTGGAATGTGTGCACCCTTCTCCTGAAAGGGACAGAAGTATGGCAACAATATTAAGATGTTTATGAGTTCTCTGGGGAGTTTGAATGGCAAATAATAGTTTGCTGCTTGCGTGTGTGTATTTCTCATCGTTATGGGTTTAAGTGCTGAATAAAAAGTTAAACATGCAATTAAGTAAAACAGCCAGCAGCCCAGAG
The DNA here is from genome assembly GCA_013398855.1 of Mohoua ochrocephala. Classification (NCBI taxonomy): domain Eukaryota; kingdom Metazoa; phylum Chordata; class Aves; order Passeriformes; family Acanthizidae; genus Mohoua; species Mohoua ochrocephala. Next base: position 10,279 of record VZTA01004737.1, read on the forward strand.
AGAATCCGCTGCTCTCTGCAAAGATGGGCTAGTGAGAAGATTGCCCAACAAGGAGGGATAAAAACTCTGCTTGGTTAATTGGCAAGAATAGAAAGATCTTTTCCCAGCCCTGAAGATATTTGCAAGGATGAGAATATTCAGAGGAAGTTTTTCCTTTGTTTCTTGTGAAACCTGAACTGGGCCACACAAGTCCCAAACCTGCTCCAGATGACACTTCAGAGCAAATCATCCAGTCAAAGCAGTTACGTAAAAGGGACAAGAAGTTTGGGAAAAAATATTCAGAAACAGCTTCAGAGCAGAATTCTCTGTGTAGGGACAACAGGGCCTTGCCACTGCTTGTTCTTCTCAGGTGTGATGGCAGGGTTATCATTCACTTACAGGAATAGAAAGTGGAGGCTGATGAAGCTGTCACAGAACAAACCCAACTGGTGTGACAGGTAAAGAGAAATGGAAAGACTGAATTGCAAATTGAACATGAAAAAAAAGGGATGCCGGATAGATTTTTTTTTTCTGGAGGTTGATTGCACATATCCATTGAGATTTATGTATATTTGTGGACAAATACTTCAGGCATGAGAGTGCTTGCTGTAACCTGCTCCTGGGAAAGGAAGAACATCACTCCTGCTGCTGAAGATAAAGTGTAATGGGCTGTTCCCCTTCACATCAAACTTGCCCATTAAAGCAGCTCCTGACTGGGCAGATGGCACTGCTTTCTGCCTGCAGGTTTTCTTTCAAATGGGAACAGAGCCAGCACAGCCAGGATCTGGATAGAAATTACTCAATGGAAGGAATTTTAACAGAGGTACTCAAGAGGAAAGGGCTTGAACGGGCAAAAATATTCATCCCTAGGGCCAAATGTCAGTCAAGCACTCCATGCTGTAATTGGGAGGTCCCTGTTGTTGTTAGTCCACGTCCATAATTGGAACTGGTTAGATTTTCACTAATCATTTTGGAGTGGGAAAACACAAGACATCCTTTTGGAGATACTGCAGGGCTTTGGTTATTTTCCTAAAATACTGTGTGGCTTAGTTTACTCTGCTTGGCATTGTGATTTGCTGCCCAGTTTTACAATGTGCTGTCAGCTTTGTTTCTGTTAAATTGAAATGCCACACGCATTGCTGTCCTGCTCCAGAAAATCTCATCTGGTTTCTCACTTAGACACATAATGACATTTTGGCTGAACAGCACTGTTTCCAAATAGTGAGAACACGGGGATTTAGAAAAGTAGAAGCATAAACAAAACTGCTGTGCAGGACTGTGGCCTTCTAGAAGGCAACTATGTTTTGGTCTCTGTCTCCCTTACAAATAGAAAACCACCTCAGATCTCTTTCCACAGTTGATCCAGAAATAGCTGTCAAGTGAAGTCTAGTCACTCTTCTATTTTTATCTCCTCTCTGCCAGCCTGCCCCCTTCTGTTCACTTCACCTTTTGGGGCTTTAGGGCAAATTTAACCTCCACTTCTTTAACAGTGGCATCAGCCCGAGTGTTCTCTGCTGGTGTTTGCACTCCTCACTGTTTTTAGGGAGAGGAGGAGACCAAAATAGCTGGTTACCTGTAAGGATAGATGTGAACTCCTGGGACTTGCCTTCCATTAAAAAAAAAACCCAGCCTACAGATCCTTGTTCTTTCTTTCCTTCTCCCTCATTTCTTTTTTGGCACAAATTCCTACTAAGCGGTGTCAAAATAATACTTGAATGTATTTGATGATCTCCTTTATTTTTGTGGAAGATGGTAGGAAGGGGCTCAGAGCTGAGATTAAGAAATAATAAGAATAGAGAGAGCAGAGAGGTTGAGAGCCTCCTGCAGGGTATTGGGGCTTCTCTGCATCTGCAGCTTCAGGATTTTGGTGGATGTTTCAGGATGTGAAAACGGTGTTACATGTCATTGCCATAGTGTTCATCCTCAGTAAACAAAGGTGCTTCTTTCCAGAAGGAAAGGAAGGACAGTTCAGGCATAGCCACAAAACAAAGACCCTTGGAACGTCAGGAAAGCCAAGTGCATTGGTTAATGGTGCATTGGTACTTTTGGGATGAATAACCCCTGAGTAGCAGTGCTAAAATGCTTCTCCCCTAAGCACTGGGCACATTCCCTGCGTACTGCAGCTGCTTCCAGCCACCTGGCACTTCCAGGTCAAGGTGGAGTGTGTATGAATGGACCTGCTACTTCATGGAGTTGTTTAGGTTGGAAAAGACCTTACAGATCATCAAGTCCAGCTGTTAAGCCAGCGCTGCCAAGTCCACCACTGAGCCATGTCCCCAAGGGCCACATCTACACGTAGACCTTATCCTCTAGAATAAACAGTGAGTTAATCCATCCCCTGCCTCATGGAAAATGTGTTGTGCTGCCGAGTGCCAGCAGAAAAGTGACTGTAACTCGCTGATTTGAAGACAAATAGGGATAGCCCAAATGTTAAATAAAGCAAAAAGCAAACACGAAATTGAACACCCTCCTTGCCTTTTAGGTTTAAAGAATGTTTAGTGAATGATAGAAATGATAATTGTGGAGTAGGAGTCTGCTGTTACGCACAGCAGTATTAGCATAACTTTCTTCTCAGAAGAAAAGAAAACAGGTAATGGAGAAAGAAATTTTGCAAAAAAAAGTCCTTCTCAAAATGATTCTTGGGACGCAGACATAGGACTGTCTAGGGAATGTTGTTCTGCTTTCCACAGGTGATTTGCTGTGGACAAAGGCATTCTGCCTCAGTTTCATTTAGTCTTGAGCTATGTTTCTGCCTCTCCCTCAATTTTAATGTTTTTGGTTACATTAAATAATTCTGCATGACAAAAGCTACTAGTGGGACAGGCTGTTTTCAGTTACTTTACCCTGAAGCCAGGGCATGATTGCTCACAAACAGGAGACTGTACAGTCCAAAGTATTTGTTTTGCAAGTTATCTAAATAACCGGTGCTTGTAAAATACCCTGCTTGCTGCATGAAGTAAGATGATGACCAAGGAAAATGATGCAGCAGTGGAGAAAGCACTGCACACAGTGAAAGTGAAGGTTATTTTAGGCTGATGATTGCCTGTAGAATAGGAAATGGTAACAATCTTCTGAGATGCTGCAGATTGCATTTTTAGAAGAGAATTATGCCAGATTAGGAATGAAACATTTCAACATTTTTGGCATAAGGAAGAATAATGGTGTGCTAAGCTTAGAACTGTGATGAGAATGTGGGGAACCAAGTGTAATGGTTGGTTAGGTTTTATCCAGGGTGAAGCAGCTCTTCTGGAATGATTGTGTGTTTCTGGAGGAAATTAACACTTTCCAGTGAAGTATTCTGTAGTTCCCTCTTAGCTCCCATGTTTCCTGCAGCCTGTTTGTGCTGGTTTATCTCATGCTACAGTAAATTCAGTGTCAGTAACACAGCTTAGTCTGAGTTAACAAAGTCCGGGAGCTGTGTTGTAGATCAAAGCTGGATACAGCACAGAATGAATACGAGTTCAGAAGAGTTCTAGTTAAATGGCAGCCCTGTCTACAGAGGAGTACCTAAAATACGGATAGCATCAGACTGGTCCTTGAATTTTATCCTTCAGTGCCAATCTTGGTGACTATTACGTAAATATGCATAAAATACCTAAAATAACTTCCAGTCGATTAAAAAGTGGGTCGTTTCTACTGCTACAAGAATTGTTTTTAAACCAGTGAGTCATTCAAGACCAGAGTCTTTGAGCACTTTGTACTTATTGGGGCCAGACTGGCACCTTTCAAAGTGTCAGTTGGACTAGTTAATTTTTTAAGAAAACGAGGACTTATCAATTTACTTTGAAGAGCTGACGTTCTTGACTGGTCTGGTCTTTATTTGAAATACAGCAAACAGTTTAAAAAATAAAAAGATAGGCTTGGGCTGAAATAATGAAACCATATGTAATAAATTTTTACTTTTTTCATTGTCAGTTCATTAAGCCTAAAAAGCAGAAACAGAAAGCCAAAGGCTGTAAACCATTAAGTCATCTTTAAAAAGCAAAACTACACTGATGCTACTTTGCACCTTCTGCGTTCTCCCCCGGTCTCTCAGCAAGCTGGCACAAGTTATACCCTGACTTGAATTGCAACAAAGCTCGGGAAGATCAAGGCGTGTTCCCCGCTTTGCCAGGTTCAAAGACCTGATAATGTTGCAGATAAGTGTCTCACTGCAGCTGCGGGGAAGGTGCTGACAGCAGGGCACGTGCGTGCCTCGGCCAGGCGCCACTGACCGCCTGACACCCTCCTCGGACTCGAAGGCTCTTCTCTGTCTCACCCTCCTCCCTTTAGAGTATAAATCCTCCTATGCCATTTAACCAAAGGAAAACCTCGCTGATTTGTGCTAGTGGGAGTCTCGTTACAGGTAACTGGATTTTGCAAATCAGCTTAAGTGCAAAGGAGCAATATGCAAAAAATTTAAACTTAATTTACAACGTAAGTGTACTTCAGCTGCATTTACTTATGGTCATATCATGTAGAGAGATGCCCAGATTGGAAAAACCTGGTAACATTTGGGAAGAATCAGATGCACACCTGAATGTCAGGGCTCACACACATCCCTTTTTCCTTAGTGTATTTTCCTCTGACTGTGGCAGCACCCTGTGTAAGAGTGGCCCGGCCTGAGAATCAATGGCTTCTTGTTGTCGTTTGTGCCAGTTCAGTTTCAGCTGAAAACAGAGATTATGTTCATGCTGTGATAAATTCACAGGAAGCATGGAGAAGGAAGGTGTCACCGTCACTGGGAGCAAGAGCCAATGTGAATTTGAGAAAGTTAATGGATTGATATCTTGCCTGTGAAGACTGTTCTGTTTTAATCCCTTCACTGTATACAGTGATGTACCTTTTTCTGTAAAAAAAAAAGATACAATCATTGATTTATTTACACCATCATGCAGTATTTTGCATCCCTAAATGTTTTTGCAGTTGCTGTTTGCTTGACCCTGAAGAAGCTCCCATTTCTCATATAACCTGAATACGTTTCCCTGGTTTTGGAGGATTTCCATGATAAATGTGCCTTTAGAACAGCAAACTTGAGGATGGTGTGTAATATTCTATTAGCAACAGTCCAGCTGTCTGCAGAGCTGTCTTTTATGTCTCTGGGTCCTGCAGAGTTGTTTGAAGTCCGTGTGGCACGGTGACATCGATGGGAAGGGAAGTGGCAGGGATGTGGCCGGTGCTGGAGGTGGAGAGTAGATGACCTGTTTAATTAATTGGAGAACCGTGAGAACGCCTTTCCATCAGCAGCAGGGAAAGCTGGTGGTGTGGTCCGTCTGGATTAGGGTGTATAAACTGCAGGGATTGTGGTATTTTACACAGACTTCCTAAGTACTTAAGATGATTCAAAGCTCCGTAAATGAGATTAAGCTGTAACGCTGCAGCATTTTAATACCTCGGGAGTGAAGGGGGAGAGGATCCTTGCTCAGCATGTGAATCACGAGTGGCCTCCGAGTTCCCGAATCTTTGTGATACCTGGCATTTTGCACTGGAGCTTTCATGGCCTGTATGAAGAGAAAACCCAAATATTAAATTTGTGTAAAAATTAAGTTCTCCTCCAGAGAAGTTGGCTCGCTGAATTTATTTTAAAAAACCCCAAAAACCAAACAAACCACCCTGAGTGTGCCATCTTAATGAGTAATTTCAGATGATCTGGATAAGGAGCCAGTCTTATTAAAGTTGCACTGTGCACAGATCTTGAATCTTGCCAGTTCAAACTCTGGCTTTTCTCCATGGGCTTTTTCCCAGGATTTCTTTTTCTTGAATACTCTCTTAGGGATGCTGGCATTCCAAGTAACAGGCCCTAAAGCAGCTCCTGGGATCTGAGTCAACAAGGGCTGAGGACAGATTTATTAAGCCCCTTGAAGGGGAGAAATCAGGAAAAAAAAATTGGATTGTTTGTGGGTTTTTTGGATGGCATTTCTGAGATATATAAACTGTTTGGGAATGGCAGGGCGTGGAGCGACTCACGATCTCCATGGCCAGGACTTTGTTGTGTGCTGAGGTTTTGGCTGGGTGAGTGTTTTGCCCAGGTGTGAGTCAGTGTGGGCCTTGCGAAAGCCCTTCGGTGCTGATTTGTACCAGCCCTGGCTTCTATTGTACTGCGGGGTGGGGTTGGGTGTAATTTTGTTTTCAAAGGAGAGCAGTTACAGACTGGATAGGGAGCAGCTGCCTCACGCACCTGTGTTCTGTGTTGGACTCCTGTGTGCTCCTTAGCCCTGAATCCACCGTATATTTCAGGGATGAAGTGTCCTTAAAATCCATTTGCAGTGTCACGAGGCCTGGCGTTTGCCAGTGTTCTCCTTGCCTCTTGTTCCAACGCTGAGAAATACTCTCCTTTACTTGCTTAATTTTTAACCAAAATTGTATTTATTTTTTCGTGTAAAGGATTAATTTCTCTCAGGGCCTTATTCCATTTTCCCACATGTTGCTTTTAGTCAATGTGGCTTTGTCAGAAGCAGTCTGGTTTCCACAGCAACGAGTTGTTAGCACCAAAGATGTCAGAGCTCCAAGGTAGGGAGGGGAGGGGGCTGCATTTTCTGGCTCAGCTGCTGTGCCACGGTACCGGCCTTGCTGCAGCCACGCTACAGCACAACGTCCCCATTGTCTTCGTGAAGAGTAAAAGCCTTTCATTTTGTTCTACTCTTCCCTTTCCAATCAATTTACAGTCAAAATTTGACACTTGGGAGGTAGATGGGGCTTGGTGGTTCCTTGATGCTTTGAAGCTTCCTGTTCTTTCAAGCCCTCTCTCTGTTCTAAGGGTGCTGCTGTGTCCTCTGCTTTTTAAAGGGTTTTTCTGTGGACAGAATAGGGCTTTTGCATACATACAAACCCTGTAGCAGTAAGTTTGTGATAAAGGGGAGCAGAGCACTATTCTTTCTGACCCATGTTCGGTGTCTGCCTGTGAATGATAACACAAAAAATTGTCAGTCCTTTCACCTTGCCCAGCAATGTGAAACCTGCTCCAATTAAACCTGTTTGGTTGGGTTTTCCGAGGCACCCATTTCCTTAGGGTGGGAACTAAGCCTCCCTGCTATTGACCTCGGAAAATTGCATTATTTAAAAGGATTTTCTAAAACACAGTTAACCTGCGCAATTCATTGCCCCAGGGAGCTGAGAGGTTGTGATGCTGTGAAGATCTTGAAAGAAAAGGGAGCTTCTCTGAGCATTTCAAATGTGAAGAAACCCCCTGTAATTTCAATATACTGTACAAATTTGGCTGTGATCTTCTAGATCCTGTTGTTACAATTGATAAATACAAAACTGTCGGGATAAATAATGAAACTTTGAGCTTCAGAAGGCATATTATTGTTTCTCTTGTGTTAAGTGTGCTGCTGCTGCTGCAGGGGTAAAATATCCTCCTGTCTAAGGAGAGGGAAGTGGAGCTTTGGCCTCAGCTCTGCTGGTGGCTGTGCCTCCGGGTAATGTCCATCCCTTGCACAATAGTTTCATGTAAGGGTGTGTCTTCCTAGGCAAGTTGTACTTGTTTAAACTTGGGTGTAAACATACGGTGAAATAGGGTTTTTTTGCTACAGCTGTTCATATTTAGATCTGGTTTGTTTTTTTTTTCTCTTATGAAGGGCAGGGCAGGAAGGCACTTTATGAGACTTGGCCTGTGGAATTACAAACAGTGCAATGTCATTGAAGCTTCTATTCAGGCACATTCTGCTCCTCATTTTCACCTTTAATATGAACTAGGGTAAAACCCAACTGCTAAAGACAGTTAAAACCAGAACTGAAACTTTAGAGACTTGGGTAGTTAATACTTTAAACTGGCTTAAATATGTGATGAAATCATGCACCCCAATGCAGATACGGTTTTAATTCAATTTGTGGATGTCTGCTGTTGACTTTCAAAGGCTAAGCTTTGTATCTGGAACTTGGAATAGAATTGCAAACCACTTAGGTAGCTGGTTGTATTCTTACTCTTGATTTCACTCACTTTCTTAACAAGCCTCTGGCTCTGCAGCAGAGTTCGTGGTGCATAAGTCGTGCTCACAAAGGGCAAAATATCTGCATAGCTGCCTTGTGTACTGGAATTAGGTGGTTTTCCAGATTTATCATGTTTAGTTGGGAGGGTTTTCAGTTGATTTTTAAAAAAAATGTTTGAAAACCTACAAAGTAGCATCTCCCAAGATTGCTGGCACCAGAGTGCAAGGAAGCAGACTGCCAAAGTTGCATGGGGAAAGGTCAATTAATTTAGGAACAGTCCCAGTTCTGGTGGATTGGTATCAAGTAGAATTTTTCTCCAGCCTCCTATCCCTGTAATAACTTTTTCCTGGTGCTGAGATGCTGCTGCTAAAGGCCTCTCGAAGGCGGAGGGAGTGTGAGAGGGACTTTCATTTCCAGCTGGATTTCAGAAACCCTGCTTGCCAGGGTGTCTCTGTTGTGACAGGTGTGACTGCCTTGGCTTGGGCTGGGCTTCTATGTCTGTTCCTGTTGAAAAATGGGACAAGACACTGAAGATCTGCAAAAACTGACCTCTTGCTGCACTCGGGAGGAGGAGAAAACAGCACTGTACATTATTGATAAAACACTTCATACAAGAGCAATTAGTTCTGAGCCTTCCCCACCTCTCTGCTGTCTGAACCAGTTGTGGAGGTGTGAGGGAGGGTGAATGCTGTGTTGTATTTGTGCACAAAAGCCAAGTTTCCCAGGGAAAATAAGAAAAAAGTTCTCACAAGTGTTGGTTCAATAAAACATCCAACACGGGAATAGTAATTCACTGTTAAATGGTTCTTGCTGTTTGTGGCAGTCTTCATTTTTGGCAATATGAGGTAATAACTCTGTAGGACTGCTTGGGTATAAAACCAGAGCAGGATTTTCCCTCCATCCTGCAAGAAGAGAGCAGGTTTCACAGGAGGGCAGTTGTGGAGGAGGAGAGCGGTTCGAGCTTGGAGCCTGGGCAGTCAGTGTGAGAAAGGGCTGTGTGACAAAAACCTCTGTGGGTAGCGTGGGAAAGCATCCACGATACTGCTCTGTGTGGAGCTTCTCCCATGTCTTCCTTCCCATCTATCCCAAGCATCAAAGCTCGTGAGGAGATTGGTGTTCCCTGGTTTTGTTTATGTAAACCCTCTAAACTCAAACACCTGAGGCCACTCAGTGTGCTGTGACTGTGTTGTGTGCTCAACAACTGTTTGCTAACTCAGTCATGCAAGTTCCAGGTATTTATTTATTTCTGCTTCTTGAGGATGCTGTGACTGGGCAGACCAAAAGGGAAATTTTCTGTCTTTTAGACTTAATCTTCTGATCTGCATTTGAGCAAGTTAAAATAGGGGTGGCTTGGGAGGTGTTGTTAATATCACCACTGGTCACCAACTTCTCACGTGCACAACGCACCCCCTTCATCACTGAGGAGCATTGCTCGGTTTTACATTAAAAACTAATACCATTAATGTGTCCCACCTTCCCTTGGTTTCCTGCTGGGTAGGGGATTACCAGGAGACTACTGCTTGTCATTCCCCCTTTATGTGCACAAGAGCATTAAATGCTCTTTGGCTGAGATTAACACCCTTAATATTATTAATATAAATTAAGGTTCTGGTTTATGTTGCTTCTTATTACTAAGGGCTCCTCACCTTTCCCTGAAGACCAGTATCCTTCAAAGCTCCCAAGTCTGCCAGGTTTGGGTTTTTTTGCAAAAGAGCTCACCAGGATAGAACTCCCTCAGTTTTAACTTGAAACCATTCATGGGAGGGACAACTTTTCTAACGCAGCGACCCTACTGAGAAATTAGGCTGCATTGAGGTGTCTGTTCAAGCCTTCAAATGATACTTAAACTTTAATTAAAAAATAAATTAACTTTAATGAGATAATTTACACTTTCATACCACATTTAATCTAAATCTGCAAGTCATTCATCAAAATACCTTCTACCTGTGGACTGTAGCAATCTTTAGATCCCTGTGCACGTTTTGTTGCATGATAATACAGGAATCTTGACTGGTGCTTTGCATCTGCACAGAGAAGTCGGTGTCCCTGCTTCAAAACTTGGGGATTGTGGGGATTTTCTAGTTTTCTGTTTACTTTTAGAAAATGGGTTAATTGCATTTATAAAGCACTTTCCTAACCAAACAAATGGAATCCTGTGCACGTTGTGAGCTGTCAGCGTGTATTGGTCACTGACTGCTGCTGCCGAGACACGAGGAGTGATGATCTCTCTCACTTTGGTGTGACTGATGGCCATTAATGGTCCAGAGCTGGCTGCTTGTTTTGTAGGGAGTATTTCTAGGGAGCCCGAAATCAGTATTCCTGGGACCTCTGACACCCTCCTCCTTGTTTGGGAGAACTTCATCCGCAAATACTCGTGGTTTGGTGCTTTCATTCAGTTTATTTCACGCTTTTTAACTTTTTTCTTCTGTGTAATCAGAGCAGAAGTTGATTCCCTTCTCTTCCACCCCCACCTTTTTCTGCTATTCATTCTCTGGAAGGATTACATTTTAACTACTAAATGTCAGTAAATGTCAACTTTTGCTTCCACCCCAAAACTTCAATTTTTTTATTAAAAATTATATGAGGGGAAAGTAATCTGTGAGACATCACCCTTCTCATTTTTTCCCTTTCTCTTATCTCAAGTTCATTTAGCATTCAATAAATAGAAACTGTACTTCAACTGAAGTATGATTAAATTTGTTGCTATTTTTTTCCAAACTACTAAATTTGGTGTTTTCAAGATGTAATTTTTTTAAATAAGGCACCAAAGAAGAGAAAAAGTGAAAGTGCTTTAAAAATAAAACAAGAATTTGCACTTGAACTTTTTCTGAGCTAAGGTAGAACTGTGTTATCTCTACTTTTTCTTTACAGTTGATATGCTCCCCATTTAGTGAGGTTTTTCCCCCTAATTTTATTTTATTTTTATTAGTTATATAGAAACATAAGCTCTGGTATATTATTTGCATGTTTCTTGTTTGCTGAAATCATGGAGCTTGTTGGCTCAAAATAAAATACATTGGTTTGCTCTTTTTTTCATGTTTGTATATATCTTTGTGTAAGGACATGAGAGCCAAAATTCATATTATTGAGAGAAAAGGGAACAAATAAGCATTAATTACTGGGAACTGTAGCCCACTAGAGGCTTGTTAGTAACTGCAAATATACAGCAAACCCAAACTTGTAGGATGAGTAACTAAACCAAAAATGTTAGATGCCTTTCTGCCTTTTTCCTGAAAAGCCCGTTGGAGTTCGGCTTGAGCTGGGAGTTCAGTTTTGGAGCTCTATTTGTTTGCTCAGTGAGTGTGAAAGTAGAAGTCAGTCAGCATTGCCATTTTTGGGAATACTCAGGCTTCCGTACATTCTGTAAATCGAGGATATAGGAAAGAGAAGTCCCAAAGCAGATGGTGCTGCTGCCGTTCCACGTAGCTGTGCTGTCTTTGTGCCTCTGACCCTCCAGTAACCCAAGGTTCTCTCATTTAACACAGTCCCCATGAGGTCTGTGCTCCAGCTTCAACATTTACATTTCCCTGTCTATCCACACAGGATTATATTTTACATCTTAAAACTTGTCAAAAATGGGAGTAGAAAAGTTTGGATATGTGAGGCTTTTACTCAGCAGAATGTGCCGAAGTTTACCTTGTGACTTTGTTCAAGTGTTCCCGTGGAAGGCTTGGAGGAGCTGTGAGGCACGTTTAGTATCTCTGGTGTTTGGCCAAAGTACTTTCTACGTGCAGTTGTTGCTTTTCCGTGCAGTTGTAGAAGGGTGGGGGAGCAGGGGGAAGTGTTCCCTGTGCTGTTTCCCTCCAGGCTGGGCTCTGAGTTGTGCTGCTCTGGGCAGTGGCTGCTGCCTACGGAGCTGTTCTGGGGGAGGAGCACAATCACTGCCCCGCAATCACTGCCCCACAATGACTCCATGCAAAGGACAGGCTTTGATTGCATGAGGACAAGGAGTATTCTGGGATGTGTGTATCTGTTCTCGCAATGCACGTGCTCTCCACTCAGGTCAGTCTTGCAGGATGGTATCTACTGTATGACCTCCCAAATGGCTCCTCTGCTGAGGTGACCCAGGTACAAAGCTGAGAGCAGCTGAGTTGGTCAGGGTGATCTGGATGATGACCCCACAGATGCTGAGGGTGTGCCCAAATCAGTCTCTAGCCTGCGTGTTCCTCATGAGGGGAAGCCCTATGAGGAGCAGCTGAGAGTGCTTGGTCTGTTCAGCCTGGAGGAGACTGAGGGGAGACTTCATTGGAGCCTTCAGCATCCTCCCAAGGGGTAGCAGAGGGGAGGGTACCAATCTCTGCTCTCTGTGACCAGGGACAGCAGGGAATGGCTGGAGCTGTGTCAGGGGAGGTTTAAGCTGGATATCAGGAAATACCATCAGGTCACCAGAGCTTTCTAATATAGACCAATTTTTAGTGGGATGTACTCTGAAGAGATTCTAAACTGTTATCACTCTACTCTGAACTTTCTTCCGAAGAGAGGAAAGAACATTCTGTGGCTCTTCCCTCACCTTGAAACAAATCTAAATCTAATTTGCTGAAAACCAGGGGAGTTTTGACTATGGCAGCAAATTACTTTCCCTTCCCTGACATTGTTGTTGAATTGGGGTCTCTCTGCTGGAGCAAGGGACATGAGTATTATGAAAGCCATAGAACTGGCCAAATAGTCTTGGACTTCTTTAGTTTGATTGCATTTATTTAAAATTCTCTTCCTCAAATATAATGTATTATTCATTGCCCTACAAGTCAGGAAATGTGAAATAAGTATCTTCTAATTTCACCTATTTTATTGATAGCTTGAAATGGGAGAAAAAGAGGCAGGAAATGACTTACCTATAGACTTTGTAAGACAAAACAGGTAAGGTACACAAACGATCTGGTACAGCCCAGTAGAACTGAGGAAAATAAAACCAACTAATACATATAGTGAGGCTGAAAGACAAGGAGTTAATGACCCTTACTGAAAGAAGAGAGCAATCAGATAAATGAGTCTAAGAATTATTGATTTTATGATTTCAGTTAAAATAAAACAAAATCAGAGTGGTAGAAAATTACATATTTTTAAAAAGGCAGTGTAGTGGCACAATTTTGTGTAATGCTGAAATGAAGATAATTCCTAGTTTTGATCACTGGATCAATCAGGCATTAATAAAGGTAGCGAGTCTTTTATTCAAGTCTTTGCTTCTTTACTACACCAGAAAAATTAGGCTGTATTTGAGCAAAGCAAATGAAGAATTTGCAGTAAAAGATGCTGAGGGTTGTGTTAAGTCATCGATTCCTCTGCTTTTGTAAATGATTTTCAAGCAGAAGTGTGAGGTACAGATTAATAACAGTAAGGTCATCAATACGATGTTACAAAATCAAAACGAAGTGGAAGACGTGGACTTCTCCAGAAGATGTGAGAAATAGGCAGAAGTGAAATATCGAGCCTAATGCAGGCTGATGCTGGAGTTTATCCCTTCTGGGGATTAATAACTGACAGCACAGCGGCATTAAGGAAGTTAAAGAACTTCCTATGGAGACCCTCAGTTAAATTTGGTGCATCAGGGTTGATCTGATTCGCTACAATGGTGCTGGAACCACTTAATGTGTGGATGGAACTGCCTTTGCAGCCTGCAAATCTCAGCATCAAGTGACAGATACTGCCTATCAAGGAAACATCAACCATCTGAATTGTTCCATGAGCAGATCGTTCTGGATAAGGGGTGTTTGAAGGGAGAGCAGCGATGAAAGCTGAATAGATGTGGTTTGAAGACAGCATCAGGAAAAGGCATCTGAGAATACTGATTACTTTCCTGATGTAGTTAGCCTCTGGGGCAGTATCAGAGTACATTGTGGAAAGAAACAAAAATAGCCACCAAAGTCATTGTCCTTGCTCAGGCAAAATATCTGTAAGTTGAGAGAGTGGTTTATCTCGATGAAGACATCAGCTAATGATGTCTGTAACTAATGTGGTAAATCTTGTGTTAAAAGAAAAGAAATAGATGTCAGGGAAAATGATGCTATTGTGAGGTCAGTGCCGTGAGTGCTCTTTCCAGGGAACTCCAGTGTGCCTCTGGAAAGAGGCAGAATTGGGCTGGACCAAGCACCTGGCTTCCTGGTGGGATTGCCTTGGTCTGCATGGCCTCACGCATCTTGGTATTCTGACAGACTCGAAGGATGATTTTTCCTGTGCTGAACTGAAATAGTTTTGCAGGAGTTGTTTGGGCAGAAATTTTTCAACCTTTTCCAGCAATAAGACTGGAGGAAAAAGTTGTTTTGGCTACATAAAATACAAATTTAGTGTCCAGTGATTTACCCGTTACCTGGATTTGAGGTTTATTGAGGGGTGAATTTTGCTCCAGGTATGTTTTGCCCTGTCACCCTTAAAATCATCCCAAATTCAGCCAAGTTCCAAATCTGTAATGATCAGTCTGCTCTCACTTACACAAGGCTCCTGCATAAATGGCAGTTTTGTGGTGGTAAACTGAGCGTTCACATGTAGGAGATGCCAGGATCCATGCTGGGTTTATGCTTCTGACTGTCTTGCACTCTGTATTTTCTGTCCCACTTAAGGATGTTTCAGTGCACAGGCAAAAATGTTAGAGTGGCAAATGATTGATTTCAATAGCTGGTTTCATTGTCATTGTTCAGCGTATGGATTTCTTTATTTCAGGTTAGCTTAGACCTGCTCTGAAAACGGGTTTTGGGTTTGTTGTGTTCATTTTCTCCTGGTTGTGCTTTGAGGAGTTTTCACTCTAATGGCTGGATCACTGTTATTTTCACAACATGGCTTTAAGATGAGTTTGCATTGTCTCTGCTTTGTGTATGTGGAACAGACAAATAGGTTAAACTTGTAAAATTCCACTGAATTTTGTGAGCTCCATATGAACTATCTCAGATGAGGGTGGCTTGGTTTTGGTTCCCCCTCCCATTTACAGATTGCACTTGAACTCAATCAAGCTTTTTAGATCCAAGCTGTGCCCCAGCTGGGAGTGCCCAGGACTTTGGCAAATCAGGCCACAGTCCAGGCTCTGGGAAATGAGGAATAGGCAGTTGGAGACTACCTGTGTGGCTCAGCTGACTTCCTGAGCATTGCATGAGACATCAGGAAGAACGAGAGGAGAATCTGGATTTCTGAGAGTAGCATTCAGCTGTGGTTCAACCACAAGACACTTCTTTCTTACACTGCACTTTCCACTGTCTGTGTAAGATGCAGAGGAGATGGGAGAGGCTCCAGATGGCAGTTCCTGTCACTCTGCACCCCAGCTTGCATCCTGACTGGGTTCGGGTTGTACCCTGCTGTTGTAAGGATGAAGTTAAAGAGGGAGGAATAGTGTAATAATATTGTGTTTAATACATACAAAGGGAGCGATATTCAGGTTACTCAAGCACCTTAAACCTGGAGTTCTCTGATGTTAGGAGGGCAGTTTTAATCATATTGTAAAATCTGTATTTTGCTTTTGGTAATTATCACAAAGGCCTGTTGTTAGCAAGTAGAAGATAGACTTATGGTTCTCTTTTTTTCTGCAACATTTTATTTATTATGTATTTATTGAAAGGGTATTAAATGGTTCAGAGAAAACAATTTAGAGAAACAGCAGAACTGATGGAATTGCTCAGTTCTGCTGTGTGCACAGAATTTATATTATTAGGATTTATTACAGTTTCTGTCATCTCTGTTGAAGATTGCCAAATAATTTATGCCAAAGCACCCCACTGCAGTAAAACGTGAGAAAGTGACTTCCAGAGACAGGTTTTGTCCCAAAAGAAGCCTGTGACCCAGAAAAAGATCTGAGATTCCTGAGTCCAGTCTCTTAATGGCAAGAGCTTAGGCTCTTGACCAAGCCAAAACAGTCCACGGGTTGCATGTTTGTAAATACATAATTCTGTCAGAAAAATCCATGGTGAAATCTCACAGGCAATCCCAGGGCCACGAGCTGCAGGAAGCTTGGAGTCAATGCCACATGGAGAGAGCCTCTCATACAACAGCCTTCAAGGAACACTGCTCAGGAGTTCAGTGTTGCTCGGGTTGTTGTTGATGCTGCCATCAGTCACTTCCAATAAAGGCTCACTGTTCTCCCTTTGTTTCTCTGAAACCTTTCCAGTGAAACCTGCCACCTGGGCCTTGTGTGCTTTACTGCTAATTCATTTATTTTTTTAGTCAGGAACAGGCAAAGGAGACGATTCAGTTTTTATTTCTTCATTTTTCTTTACAAAAGTTACCTCGTTTGCCTAAACTAGATTAGAACTTAAGGGTTTTGAGCTGCTAAAGCTTCTTTTACAGGTGCTTCTGTGTGTGCAGCAGTCACAAGACATGCTGCAAATGGCCCTGGTGGGAAAATAAACTGTATGGGCTGGGATTTCCTTTCTCATTTTTATTGGCCTGGCATTAACAGCTCAACTAGGTAAAAGAATGTTAATGTATCTGAAAAATTTAAACATTGCTCGAGTTTTGGAACTGGCAGCCCTGGGTGCTCTGAGCAATGAAAAGGATGCTTTTTGGGGGTATTGCAGGAGAGATGGGAGGCTCCAGGGCAGGGACAGAGGGAGGGAGGACATGGGGTTGTGGATGTGATGCCTGCTCTCTTCCATGTGTTAAATCGGTAGGGCTACCACAGTGAATTCTGTACTAACTTTGCCCAAATAATAAAAACTTGGAAACAAGATATCTGAGCTAAAGGCACAATAAATAATAAATCCACACTGAACACAATAGATTATTGATAATAAAAAAATCTATGGCAACAGCATTAACAGGCAAAGAGCATGGAGATGGGAAAGATAGGATGAGGAATGTGACTATTGACTGGCTGCCCTGGATTTTAGGGCAGGCAAGAACAAATGGGTTTTGGAAGGTTTGCATAGTCAAAGGAGATAATGTTATCAGATGTGGCCTAGATGAAATCTGGACTGAGAAATATTGCAAGAATGTACAACACTACAGACTATTTATAAATCTGTAATCTTTACATTTGACGGTATCTTTGCAGAATGCAACCTTTAAATTTCACCTTTAAAGTGCCAGAGAGCACTGGGATTTAAATATCTTCCTATCTTTTTCTTCTGCCAGATATCTGTTTGGCTTTGTACCTTTTGCAAGGTATGTAAGGCAACTGTGTGGCTGTATCCAGGAGAACAGAGTTATTGCCCACATTGCAAAACAGCCAGGGATTCAAGGCCAAGGCCTGCAGAGTTGAACAGAGCTCAAAGGTGGGGAGAATTTATTTACAAGCTTCCAGAGACATGGGCACTGTGCAGCTTTAAAAGTTGCAGCCAGGCCTTTTTTTTTTGGGCAGAGCAAGAGGTGGGGTTGTGGTAAATGTTAGAATTTAAGGTTTCCAGACATGTCTAAAGGAGGATGGCAGGCTCTGTGGCTCACTTCATTTGATTCACATTCTTGGATTGGTTTCTGTTTCATTTATAGCTTCTCTAAATAATTGCTTAATTTGAATATGAAACTTTATTCTTTATAACATTATTTTTTTTGGTTTGTGGGTTTGGTGCTATTCTGGGGTAGCCAGAATTTGGGTCGTGAAAAATAGTCACTTAGTCATTTGAGTTAAGCATCCAGACTTCAGTCCTGTTCCTGCAGCCAAACCTTATTCCATCTTTCTCAACAGGCAAGATAATTTTTCTTTCTGATTCAGAAAGAAATCAGGCTGAATCACCCTTTATTAGAAATTGCCTCAGTAAGCACATTACAGAGTTAGGAAGAGGCTTCACTTTCGCATTCCACGTCTCAAGTTCTTGTGGTCTTTTCACGGAAGGTTCCCCAGGATACGTGAGTGAAACAGGTATTTCTGTAGCAGTCCTTTGGGAAATAGCAGCAGTGTTTTTCCAGTAGTTCTTGCTATGTTAGTGTATAATCTAGAAAGTAAATGCAGCTCTGGCCTGGCATCTCCTGAGAGTCCTGGGTGCAGCTCTCTGCTGCTGCCACTCTCATGAAACTTGCCTTAGGGGTGTCTTCCTTTTTCAGGCTCTCTTCTGAATCCCCCTCACCCTGTAATGGATCCATGTATCCCTGAGGAGGTTTTCTTGCTAAGGCTCACCTTTTCTTTTGTTGGGTGATAATTGGTTTTGGAAATACCTCCCTTAAAACTGAGCAGGAAATGGTATTGTGACTGCATAAAAACTTTATCAAATACAACTTGTATCCCCCACACTTAGAAACACCCAGGAACTTTTAAAACTCCTCACAAGAAGTGAGACTAGCCATACCCCTCCCAAAATAAATAGTGGTTCCCCCTCAGCTGGGCTCTGAGGAATTCAGGGCTATGCCCCTATTTTGCCAGCTCGTGTTTCAGGGGTGAAAACTGGGAGATACTGCACGCTGTAGGCATTCAGAGAGTTCTCTGGAAGGGCTCAGGTAGTGAAGTGGAAGACCCACATCTAATTCAGGCAGAGCAAGGCTCTGGAAGTCGATTTCTGCAGCCAGACTTAATAGGAATTTGCTTGTTGGTTATTTGATCTGGAAATCCAGGGTCTCTTGGTGGTTTTCCATGGTGGTTCTGTCCAGGACCTATGAATGCTTTTCTACCAATCTGCTGTATACTTTCATGTGGAAACTTCTAGTTTTGACTAAAATAGTTCTAATCTTGCAGTTGGAAATAGGGATAGATAATTATGAATTCTGGCAGAGCACCCCCCCCATGTTCGAAATATCACAGCCTCTTAGTTTAGAATAGTCACTGCTAAGAAGAAACTGAGACTTCAGGAGTTTTGAGGTTTAATGCATTAAGGTTTGAAAAATGCCTCCAGATCCTGCAATAGTTGGTATCATCATTTAGCATTAAGAAGTGCTTTGAAAGGGATCACATTTGATGACCTGGTGGAGCTCGTCCTGCATAGTTGTGTGATGAGAACAATGTATCACTGTCTTGATGTTCTTTCCCTGGACCTTCAGCGATTCTCCTCCCTCACCCAAATCAGAGCACTGGGAGTGGAGAAGCCTGGGGTGCCAGGGATGCTGGGATGGTCCTCGGAGCTGGTCTCCTGCTGGTCGTGAGCAGCCCTTGCAACTTCCATTAGTGACTAATGGAGGGCAGGAGGGTCAAACACGTGTCTGTGAATTTACAAACAAATAATCCCCTCCCTTGGTTATGAAATGGTGAAGGCGGATCAAGAGACGGTTTCTAAAGGTCTTCAAAGCAGCCCCTGCTTGGGAAAGTGTTATATGGCCATGTATAAATAAATATAAAGCACTTTTGGTGATGGGAGAAGGATTAGCCCATGGAAGTTGAAATTACCACCACTTGACAGGTCTTGGACAAAATCCTGCATATTAAGCAGGTGTCATCCAGATCTTCTGGGGTGTGGCAGGATGTTCAAAATCTGCCAATTCCTATTACCCTTCCCGTCTCCACCTGGGCATCTGTCTTCCCAACCAGAGGGAAGAGCATCACGGCTGAGTGCCTTCTCCCCTTGCCACTGCCTGCTGTGAAGGGCTGGAGCAGCTCTGTGGAGGGACCAGCAGCTGCACGCTCGGACAATCTGTTTCCCTGTTAACACGGCTTTAGCGCGGGGGTGTTTTCCTGTTTCCCTGGTGTGCCACATCCAGGAGGATGAGACTGGATGAACACACATTGCTTCTGTGAAATCATCACCTCAGGAGTCAGGAACACGCTCATGGGGCAGCTGTTTCCAGAGTACTGATGTTAGTTGGAAGCAGGCAGGTGGCTTCTGAGTCCCTTTTCTGTTGCCCCAGCTTTCTCTCTCCCTCCTCCCCCTGCCTCAACCCAGACTCTCTCTCAGACACGCTGACTTGTGGAAGTGAGCCAACATTGCAGTGTACCACAGGCAGCTACTGCTGCAGGGAGAGGAGGGGAAGGACAGTGCCTTAAGAAAGGGAAACGGATATGCTTCAGCTTGGAAAGATGAAAAGGATCTAATTCCTGGAATGATTTTTGGTTTTAATCAGTGCTTTTGCTACATCTCATTTTCCTGACCCCTGTGCAGTCCTCTCAGCATGATGCTGCTGCTTTAGACGAGACATCAAAACATCAGACTTCCAAATATTCCTGAGATCCTCCTCCTCTTCCTTTTTCATGTACAGTCATGAGGCAGCCAACACAAGGCAGGGGGAGAGAGGAAATTATTCAGGAATGTGAAGGAAATGCTCTTGATTTTGGCAAAAAAACCACCCTTCCATTTAAGCTGCTCTATTCTACCTTTGTGGTGTCTGACTGCTTCCTGTCAGATGGTCGCAGGGAATGTGAACCATTCCTCTCTAACCTCTGTCAAAGAAATGGAACATGGATGTTGAGGGAAGGAGCCCTCTGCTCATACCTCTCACTCCACAGCATATTCTGGTCTAGGGAAAATCTTCAGAGTGAGGCAAGGTGGCCTAAAAACTGAAATAAAGTGGGCAGCAAAATGGAAAGATGTTCCCTGCCCTCAGGATCACTGGGGAAATAAAGTCTGCTTGCCTGGAATAGCTGGGAGCTGGGACTCTCCGGGAGCAGCAGTTCTCAGCTGTTGCAGGAGAGTCTCCAGGGCTTGGGTGCTCGGACGGGCAGGGTGGGAGCCTGGGTGGGCTGGGCAGATGCCAGGTTTGGATGAAGGAGAGGAGCTGTGGTCAGGAGGCTGTGGGTTAGAAGGATGGGGCATTTATTTGGTGAGAGGACCTTGATTAAAGGTGGCTGGCAGGGTGTGTAAGGTTTCTGAAAGGAAGTGTGAAGGAGTGTATGGCTGTGTATGAACTGGCAGATCCCAGCTGCGTTCTAAGAAGTGTTTTCCAGTGTTGTGGATATTACAGAGCACTTAATCGAGTAATGAGTTCGGTAAGGCATTAGCTGCTCCAGGAGTGTGCCGTGGGGCTCGGGAGGAAAGTCGTGCTTCTGGTTGCTGGATTCTGCTGCCAGTGTGGCAAAGCAGAGCTGTAACCTGGGGTGGCTGAGCCAGCGCACCCAGCACAAGCCATCAATGAGAATTGTAACATAAATAACAGTTTCACTGCAGCGTCACTTGCCTGTGTTGATTCCATCTGTTGAATTCCCCCTCCCCCCAGAGTGTTTTTCTTTCCTTTCCTTGCCTTTCCTGTGTAATGGTTTACTTAGCTTTTGAACATACATTCAGACGAAATAAGGACAAGAAGTCTTGGGAGAACAATCCACTTTTTCTCTTAATGGCTTCCTTTGCATTTCTAGCTCTGCTGAATGCCGCATAGCTTTGTTTCTGTTCACAGTCACACTATTCTCTGTCATGTCATTGCTGCACACAATAAACACTTCCAGGGATCTTTATGCCTGGAGGACCATTAAGCTTCCATCCCCAGAGCTACCTACTGAGTTGTGACTTAGAAACAGATACAGATCTTTGCTTGACAATGCCGATGGCAGAGCTTGCACAGACACGAGTGTGAAAACATATAGCAGTGATTTGAGGCACTAGAGAAATCTTACAGATGTCCTTGCTGAAGGCTTTAGGGCTTTGTTTTATTTTTGCAGACAAGTCAAGTTGCCACAGGTGACAGCTTTTAGGATTGAATGTTTGATGTTGCGCTGGCCAGAGTCGCTCCAGTCAGATTCCCAAGAACTGGGTCAAATCTCAGTACCTCTGCTGCGAGAGACATGAGGTAGAGTTGCTGTCAGTGCCGCTGATGTCAGGGATTTAGCCAGTCTCCCCCTAAGGTAATGCTTAAATGAGCCCCATGGAATGGGAGAAGGAAGATTTGAGAGTTCTTTGTTTATTTCTGGGTTCTTTGGGTGATTTAGGAATGCTTGAGACGGACGATGTAGCAGGAGAGAGACACTGCTTGGTCATGCGACAGAATGCACAAATGTGGGTGTAGAGGAAGGAGATGTCGAGGAAGAACAGCCCTGTCTGAGAAAGAGCTGGCGCAGAGTGGCACACTGCCAAGCTTTGCATGCATGGATGGCAACCTGAAATTCATGGGGAAGGGGATGGGAAGTCAGCTAAAAGGGAGTTTAGGTGTGTGGGCAGTGGCATGACAGGACAGTATCTTCGTTCTGAATTTTTCTGCCAAATGGTGGGGCCGTGGAGGAGAACAGAGCTGCAAGAATGGGGGAAAGCTCATTAAGGTGTCGACTGTCCAAAAATGGGGCTGGGGTGCAGAGAAGGGTGAAAAGACAGACACGTGGCAAATGGCCACAGCAGGAATCCAGCAGGCACCCCGAAGAGCCTCTGTCAAAGCCTTCCTGGGAGTTCTTGGTTGATTTAATCTTCATGACTGTAGTCACACATGCAAGAAATACAAAGAAAGGCTGGGGGACAGCTCAGGTTTCTCTCAGAGCTACTGTTATCTGTGGTTAATGAGATTAAACATGTTCCTAATTTCTTCTTCTACCTTGTTCAGTATTATCACATCTATGTTGATTTCCATACTGCTGATTAGTGTGAAGGCTGGGAAAGAGAACATCAGACTTAGATCTTCTCGGCGCCTTCTGCCACATCCTGCTCCAACAAAGCTGTGCCGTGGCTTGCTAATGTTGGTATCATTGTCCTGCTGTCCCATACAGCAGTACAGGTTATTTTCATGGCAGTTAGCACTGAAATGGGCATTGGAGCACTCGGAATAATAGCTATATTTGCTCTTTCCCTTTTTTTCTGTGGAAAACGTGTAGAACGTTACTACTAGTTAGGTATGCTGTTAAGGAGTTTTGGTTTTATTAAAGAAAAACAGAGGTGTAAGACAAAAATATAGCAAGATATAACAAAAATGTATGGGATAACATATTATTGGGAGGAGGGGGGATTAGGGATGGTTAAAATGGAACTCAGGAACTGTGGCTGTCAGTATTGGGAAGCGTGTGAGAGTGTCACATCCTGGCAGACACACGTTCCATCCCGTTTCCTGGCCGTGAAAAGTGCTGCTGTGTATTCTGGAGGTATTGCTGCATCACAGTCGTTGCACGGGAGAACGTCGAAGGTAAGGAAATACAACTGGCACTTCAGAACAGACAAAGAGTTTTTTGTGATGGCCGTAGTTCTTGTGGAAATCTGTGTCTCAGTTTCAGACAAGACAGCTCTAACTCCTGGACAGGCGAGATGTGTCCTCGTTGTGGGAGATTTCACTGTGGCAGGTATCAAAACTGTTGGCCGTAGTGTACATCTCAGAGTTTAAGGTGATCCTTTATTTGCTGTGATTCAAAGCATAAGGATCTTGGACACCTAGAAGATCAAGATTGTAGTCTTGAATTTATTTTAGTGTTCTATGAATAGCTAAAGTCAAAGCAGAGGGAAAGTTTGATTGGCTAAATATGTGAGGAATTGCCTCGGTATTTTGTGCTGCTGGAATTGTCTTACACAGCAAAGTTTCACAAGCAAGGTCCATTCATTTTGCTCAGCCAAGGATTGAGTTGTATAAATTACTGAAGCCAAGTCAGCTGACTCCTTGTTATCAGAATTTATGAACTCATGGCTGGCAGGAGTGAAGTTTGTGTTGAAGGTTTTGGGGTTTTTGGGGTTTTTTGTGTTGGTTTGGTTTGGTTTTTTTCTCTTTTTTTCTTTCCCCTTTCAAAGGCAAACCTCGTATCAGACACTTGAGTGAAATTACAAGGTAAGAAGTGTCATAATTTTCAGCTGGGATTTTAGATTTCCTTTTAATCAATTTGGAAATTTAGGAAGAGTAAAAATAGTGGCAGAGCTAGAGATTATTTTATTTTAATCACAGATTAGCGTGTCTGGGTTCTGGAAAGG
This sequence comes from Mohoua ochrocephala, assembly GCA_013398855.1. Taxonomy (NCBI): domain Eukaryota; kingdom Metazoa; phylum Chordata; class Aves; order Passeriformes; family Acanthizidae; genus Mohoua; species Mohoua ochrocephala. Next base: position 33,804 of record VZTA01004737.1, read on the forward strand.
GCTTTACAGCAGGTCTCCCCAGCTGCTGAATATTGACTGCAGGTGTTGAAAGCAGTTGTCAGTGCTGGCTAAACAGCATTTTGTGGTAGAAATTGTCATCAGGAGAAGGTAGAGAGAGGAGCTGATTTCTTTGTGCATTAACAAGTGTTTGAGGATGTTCTTGTCTGGTAGCAGCAGGTTAGTAGCCGTTGGTGATTTTTTTTTTTTTTTTAATCCATTTGCAACGTCTTGAGTACAACAGAAGCCACATGCAGCTGGTTTGTAGCTTGTCACATCTGAGAATAGCTGGAATCTTGCAGTGCCAGTAGGAATTATTTTTCCATCCGCACAGAACAAGCATAGCATTAAAATACAAAGTAATATTATGGTTCTAGCAAAGCACATAGCATGCTTTTTGTTTCAGTCTACATATACCCCACGGTATTGAGTGTACAGTTGCATGTGTTTGGTACTGCAGTTCAAATACCTTCATGTAAGGTTATCAGAGTATCAGGAAAGTCACTTTTCTTTGTGGGCATTTTGGCTCCTTTTTGCGCTTCCTTTTATGCCAGCCTCACGTGTGCAAGGGGATACCTTTGAAATGTATCCTGGCCCCCAGCTTTGCCATTTCAGTTGCATTCACTGTATCTCCACTAACATTTATGACCAAAGACAGCTGACCTTTGCAGAGTGAATGGCTAGTTGCATGTGTAATTAGAGCATTAATAGTGCTGTGTCTCATTTATTTACCTCAGGTTGTAGAGTCATGGCGAGTGCCTGGTGGTGACTCGAGTACTGCTACAATAAATAAAATCCAGAAACCACACCAAAGTTATTTTTGAGAGACCTGGTTGATTCACTGCAGGAGAGAGGCTCGGAGCAAAATAATATTTATGTGGTGTGTGCTCTCTAGGGATGGAGAAGCAGGAGTGAGCGAAGTTCTTCAGCAGATTTGCCGTACATCCAGTGCTCAGACTCTTAGAAAAAAACCCCTCTCTGTTAACCTGTTCTTTTTATCTTTGTCCATTCTACTCTTTTCTCCTGTTTTCCCTTTAAAACATGTGCTTAAAGAATTTGAAGCCGTGTGTGTCTCAGCATGGCTCTGACTCCACGTGCAGAGAATCCTCCCTGAGTCCTTTGCACTTTCAGTTGTGCTGGCAAGGTCCCAAAGATCTGCTGTAGCTTCTGCCATTTCCAGGGATTAGCTGAGTAGGGACTGGAAGAGTGGAGGGAAGAGGTGGATAGAGAAGGGTCCTTCGGTGCAGGCAGTACAACCCTGACACTCAGTAGGGTGAGCAAAAGGATTCTACACCACAGGCAGGAGTGCTGGAAAATGGTGCTACTCGACTGTGGTTCCTGTGATTAGCGTGGAGAAGCCCACCTTTGGGACTGGCTGTCTGTCTGAGCCCCCATGGAGAGGCCAGGGAATGCCAGCTGTTGCAGCTTGAACAGCTCTGCAGGAATTGGGATGACAGTTGGTTTCAGTGAAGCCTCCAAGCAGGTTTAATTTGGAACAGCCTAAGCTGGATTTGAAATAACAGCAGAAAAGTGAAAGGTTTACAGATGACCCTCTACCTGTGCCTGCCCTGGTTTTATCCTTTAGCCGTAGACTGCTTATTCAGTACTAAATAATTCAAGCAGAAGTGTGCTGTATTGTTTTCATTTTAAATAACAAGATCAGAGCTTTCTTGGAGATTGCAGGAGTGGATTCCCCACTCGCCGGGCTGCCAGCGCAGGCACACACGTGGCTGGTGCTGCAGCTCGACTGACGGGCAGTGCTGATGCATGAGGAAGGAAACCTTGATCATTTCAATTCCTTGAGTGTTCTAACACAAAGGATGGCTTTATCCCTCGTGAAGAGACCTGGAAACAGATAAGGATTGTTAACGTTGAATTAATAGATGTAGTGGAAATAATCAGGATGTAATAAAAGACAAAATGTCCAAAGCCATACTGATAGCTCTTTCTTCTCTTCTTTTTCCCTGGCCCCCCCCCTCCCCTTTTCTTTTAGTAGCATAGGGGAGGGAGGGGATGAAAGAAACAATATCCAAGCCTCTTTTTGCCATCAGCCCCTCTTGAATAAAGAGCGATTGGAAGAACTGCTCTGCTGCAAATGGTGTCAGGTTCTGTGCATCAGCGTGAATTCAGTTCCCCAGGCTTATTCGTAGGATTCAGCATTTTTGTAACAGCCACGCACAGAGAGGAAAGAAAGCAAAAAAGCCCACATTTAGCCCCTTACACCTTTTATTTGCCAGCTAGAAACATAAATAAAGGTAGATATAAGTGCCTATATGTCAATATTGCGTGCTGAGGACCCCTAGGAGTGAAAGTTTCTGCAGGTTCCATTTCTGTTTTAATAATGGGAAGCCTTCCTGTGAGGAAAATAGTGTAGAGATTGTAAAACTGATTGTCTAGTGAAGGGGAGTTCAGATTCTGGAACTGGTGCATTTAAGAAAGAGATGGTTGCAGTGTCAGATGCTGCTTTATTGTAGCTCATGGAGTAGATGAGAACTGAGCCTGTAACACCTCTAATCCAAGCACAGCACCTGTTTGGAACTAGGAAGAGCTGCTGATAAAAAAGCATATGTGGAGGTCTCAATGTCCTGTGTAGGGAGCAGATAGCAGGTCTGACAGGAATCTGTGTAATCTGGCAGTGCACATTAAAGAAAAATCACTGAGAAGTGGTTGTTTCCTGTCCTCAGCCTGTTCCCTCCCCATGCCCATGGGTATCTTCCCCCTCGGTTGTTACAGTTTCAGAGTCCAGAAGATCACTTGCCACTCCCTGGAGCCCTGAGGTTATTTCCTGTATAGATCAGACCATTAAGGTATGAGGGTTCCTGCTGTCCTTCCTTGTGTACACCACACTGAATCAATGGAAAAGCTATTAGAAGATACTGTGTCACTTTTTAGCCTTTTTCTTTTTTTTTTTTCTTCCCTTTCTATCAAGAAGTTCTGCACAGGGAGAAATTCCACAGAGCCAGCCTTCCAAGCTGCAGTTCAGAATTTGTTTGGCAGGTGCTCCCCAGCCCAAGTTAGGCCAATGTCCCAGAATAAGAGTTCAGGCCTCCCTGCACTGCCCAGGCCCTGAACTGGCAGCACATCCTGGAGTGTCTGCTGGCATCTGCCCTGTTGTTCCTCAGGAACAGGCTGAGCGCTCCCACTGTGCTGCTCTTTTCCCTCTTCAGCTTTTTCGGATACTGAGGAAAGTCGTGTGACTCACATCCTGTCCTTTCTTGCCTTCCATCCATCACCCCTGTTTTTGGTGACCTCCCTGGTTCATCTGCTGCTTTTAGGCAGTGGTTCAGTGATGCTGAGCCCCAGCAAAATTCCAGTTTTGTACTGAGCAGCTCCTGGTGCAAACTGTGTTCTCTGACCACACACATGGGCATCCCATCACGGTTGTGCAAAGGCTGCTGTGCTTTGTGTCATCCGTTCTCATGAGAAATTGGGAGATGGAGCACATCCCTTGGGGTTTGTGTGGTTTTGAAATGAGGGTTGGTTCATGATCCTGCCCACAGCCTATCGTGACTCAGCTGAACCCCGAGGGAACTTGAGGGGAGTGACTGGGGGCTCCTGTTCCCAAAGCTGCTCTTCCCTCAAACCAGCAGCACTGGAAAACTGATCTGAGATTCTGGGTTTGTTCACAACTGCCTCTGCACTTTTGTACAACGTCAGGGAACTTGGTTGAAGTCTTATCAAAGCCATTGCAGCAATAGAAGCACAGTCACTCTTTGGGCTCAGGAAGATGGCAAAATGTCCATTTGGGTTCTTTGCAAGTTTGTGATATTTAACCAGAAGTCTAAAATTTTAGTCTGCATTTCTAAATCATCACCTAAATTTTGCAGAAATTGGTGCTTTCAGCCCTACCCGGCTTTCATTTTACAAGTGTCTGTGTCTCTAAAATGTCTTAAAAGGTATAGTTCTGCCTTCCAGTTTTAGACATAAAGAGAAGATTTAATTTATTTTTGAAGTTCAGAAGGAGAAATCCAAAGGTTAACAGTTGGTTGGTATATCAGATGTTACTTGGTATGTGTATCTGCTCTTTATTTTTGAATTTCCTTCTCTCTGCTCCTCCAGGTGTCATCTTGACACGAGTACATTCGATCTTGGCACGAAGGAGTGTACAAAACTTACTTGAAGGGTGGAGAAAAGAAACGGCGGCATCCTTGTGTGCATCAAAATGCCTTGTAAAAGCTCTTTAGAGAGTGAGAATTCCATTCTCTGAAACAATTTTCATAAGCGCTTGGTACGAACATGAAAAACAGCATCTCTGTGTGCACTGTGCAGGCACAAGAGATGCAGATGATAGTGCAGTTACATTAGTAAAGAGAATGGGAATGTCTGATCAGTAGCAGAGGATAGAGGAGAAGCTTTTTGAAGTGTCCTGCTCAGAAGTGGCATTAATCCAGTGAAATCCAAGCAATAAACACTGTAAGGCCTGGTTAGTCCTGAGGGTGTTTGGGCTTTCTTGTGGCGCACGTAATTTAATGCACTTCTGAAGAGACCTCAAGGCAACGGCCCAAACTCAGAAGGGCAGAGGGGAAAATGCTGATGGACAGTCCTACTGAGCTAGAACACAGTGGCTATGAGGGAAAGGCTGCTGAATGGGCTGACGGCTGAAAGAAGTAAAGCGGCCGCACTTGGACTCACTCGTGGGCTCTTTGGCCAAGTTGGAGCCATCTCTTTCTCTAGGAAGTTATTTGTGTTGGAAATGAGGCCACAGCCAGGCTGGAGCAGGAAGGAAGAGGCGGACAGTGATCTCAAAGGGGTGTGCTCTGGGTGCACAATGACAGCCATGCAGAAGTAGGTTGGCTGTGAGGGCAATGAACTTGGCCAGAAAGCTCCTCCAGCCCCTTGCTCTGCTGAAAATCTGGTGCCGTGCGGGAGCTTTGGAGCCCGGCTGAGGGGCCCGGGGTGGTCACGGTGTGGGGCTCCTGCACATTCAGCTACAGGGCCACAGAGCTGCCCTCCTGAGCCCACCTGGCCCCTCCTGCAGCCTCCCTGTGCTTCACAGAAAAACAAAAATGTGCACTCAGCAGAGGAGTTGTCACTCTTTTCCTGTTCCCAGCCTGGAAGAGAAGCCATTTACCTTCTCTCCAGTCGTTCCTAAACACTTCCCCAGCATTGTATGAAGTGCTACGGACTTTTCCTGCCATCTTACAGTGTCTGCTCTGCTGAAAGGGAGGTTGAAGGAGCAGAGAGGTGTAAGATTTTTTTCCCAGTGATGTAAATTGTCTGTATTGAAGTCAATAAAGAAAACAGAATTTGCGTCTTCCTTCCTGTGACCTTTAAAAAATGTGTTTGCCTGTATCGAAGGTGCCTGTGACACCTTTTGTGGCTTAACTTGGTTATTGGATGGAAACTATTTCAGTTTCCTGCTCTGATTCATAGGTCCCCAATGACAGGTTACATGTTAATTCTTGTTTTCAGCAATTATCATGCAGTTGTGTTTTCACTGGGACCTGATAGCGAACATGAGTGGAAAGAGCTTCAGGCTAAGGCCTAATAGTGCAGCAATGATACTTTTTATTTGCCTGTCTGAAAAAGTTGTGGGCATTTTCTAACACAAATATATCAGAGGTGATTGTTCTTTGCTTGTTCTTTATTGTTTCACTACATTTAACAATGCTTTATATAGCATCATTTTTGTTGCTGCTCCATCATCACCACGATTATTACCATAGGGCATAAAGTATCAAACTCAGATCACAGCTGTATTGTGCAGGAGCTGTATAAATGTGCAGTAAAGGGAGTCTCTGTCACAAAGTGTTAGTGGTGTCTGGAGAGACGAGGCAGAGAGGAACAGGCACAATTCAGCAATGTGCCCCTGCTGCACAAAAGCTCAGTTGTGGTGTCGGGTACAGAGCAGTGCTTCACACAGGAAGGGACACGCTTCTTGTGCACGAGGTTGCAGGATCAGGAAGGATGAGCTCTTGCTGCCCTTCTAGAGATCAGTGCCTTTGAAATAAACTGGCCTTGCATGTGACAGAGAAAAAAGTGCAAGCATCGAGATAGCCAAAGGTCCCTCTCTTACCCCGGTGGGGTCAGAAATATGTGTAGTATTTAAGGAGCACATTCAGAGTCACTGTAAAAGTCCTCATTGTTTCAAATCCCAGTCAACTTAAAGGATTTGCACTGCACCCACCTGGAAGTCTCTTCTCCCAGCAGCTGGGGGCAGGTGAGAGGGTTATTGTTCTTAGTAGGGGGATTCCCTATTTAAAAGTATTGCAAACAAGTAAGAAAAATTTGCTGTTTCCCATCCAGAAGTGGGTAAGATAGACCTGTCTCCAGCTCAGATTCAAACTCTCTCACTGTCACTCAAGGCCCTTCCAGTTCCAAGGGACCAATTGCTTCTCTATTCCTCAATCTAACAAGTTGGACACCCCAGAGAAGGTGAAAATGTTGTTTAAAAATCCATGTATTTTCTGGAACCTTAACCAGAAAATAAATGGATTCTCATCCTTTGGCTGGACAAGGTTTTCCCATCTGGAGCTCATCTTTGAGCCCCAGTGCACGTTGGTACCAGTTCATAGCAGGATGATGGTGCCTCGCTGACTTTGCTCTCTCCTCTTTCTCCACAGCTCCTGTACGACACCCCCAAAGCCCGTCAGGAGGTCGAGTACCACTGGCGAGCCTCGGGGTGTCCTCACATTGTCCATGTCCTGGATGTGTATGAGAATATCCATCATGGAAAGAGATGCCTGCTCATCGTCATGGAATGGTATGGACCAGCAGCAGCCCCTCGCCAGGCATTGCCTTTGGAGGGATGGAGGGACTGGGGGAATGTGGTGCCTTAGGTGGAAGTTGGGGGATTTCTCAGCAGCGGGATTTTGGTTTGCACAGGAAATCTTTTGTTCCCTTTATGGAGCTGGTAAGGAAATGTGCAGCTGTTCCAGCCATCCTGTGGGATGGAAGAATGAGGAACCTTAAGCAGAAAACAAATTTTCTTTGTGCTCCATAGCAATTGTCCTCATTAAAGCATTGACTTATTAATACACCCTTGAAAGATGCATCTCTACAAATACATTCTGCTTTGCTTGTGATCAGCTTCCAACTTCAGATGTAAATCCAATGATCCAACATGATCTGTCTTGTAACTATTTTGACTCTAACTTTCCCTATTCTCTCCCTGGTCTGCAATACCACAGTTATTGTCCTCTTCACTGAGGACAAATAATTCTTTTAGGTGTCTTTGCTTCTTTTTTTTTTTCTTCCTCTCCACCCCTTACATGAAACAAGATTATTGTCAGCCTCCCAGTGCCGGCATATCTGACTCCCCAGCTTTGTGTGTTGTGCTCCCTGTGATGGGGTACATTAAACTAAAAGCATCAAAACTCCCTGGTCTTATTTTGTTTTCTATTTATGCCCCACCAGAATGGCTTTCTGCATTGATGCAAGTGAGTGTGATGTTTAGGGAGCACTGGCATAGGAGGCAGCCTGTAATCTTTATCTGTTCCTGCTGTGGTTCTGTGAGATTATATGGATGCATAGTCAGGTGTTAATTTTGTCCTTTCTGCTAATGCAAGGTGGGGGTTTTTGTGTTCTTTGTTTCAGCATGGAGGGAGGAGAGCTGTTTAGCAGGATCCAGGAGAGAGGAGACCAAGCTTTCACTGAGAGAGGTGAAACATCACAAGTTTAATTTTAAAGTTTGTGGAAGATTTTTTCTTTCTTCTCCATTTCTCTGTCCCCTGGCTTAGTTTCCTTTTAGGAGTTTTTTTTTTTGTTATTGTGATTATTATTGGTATTTATCCCAGTGTGTGTTAAGAGTGATTTTGAAAAGTTCCTGAGAATCAGGAATTATGAGAATTGGCCAAGTTCAGGCAAAATGTGGAAGGTTTAGAGAAAAATCTTTCTACAAATCTGCTCACCTTCTTCATTTCTGTACCACGAGAGCGTCTGTTCCTCTGATCCCTGGTCTCGTGCCAGACCACCTCTGACATGATCAGTGCAGCTCCTGCTGTGATCCCTCTCTGGCTGTCCCTCAAGCAGCATCCCTGCACAGCTATACTGTTGGGTCGTGAGAGTAATGAGCAAATCACATCTGATGAAACATCTCCTGTTCAAGGGTTTTAAAGCACTACTTGAAAGGAAGTGTTATTAGCCACACTGCAAACAAACCTGCTTGTCTGTAAGAGGGGCTGAGCAGGTGTAAAGCCCTGCCATGAAACAGGGGCAGAGATTGCCCTAGACTAGTCTTGCCATTTTTATTGTCTTTGCTATTTGTTATTGACAGAGAACCGCAGGTATGCTTGACCATGGTTCTCCTTGCCCCCTCACAGCAGACAAGAGCTTGTTTCTGCTCAGAGTGAAACCATTAATGTTTGTAAGGTGATAGTGTTTGTAACTATTGGCCTGAAAAAATGTTTAGAAGCAGACAAATATACACCTGAGCTTGTAAATAACTTATTTTGCAGGTCTGGTGTAGAGGCCAGTCTGTTTTCTTCTCCTGTGTTTCCTAGCCTGGGATGAATCCTTTTTAGTCCTATGAGAGACTTGTGCAGGGAAAATGAGCATTTTTAGAAACTTTATTTGTTCTTCTCTAAAATATGAATTCCAGGGTTCCGTGAACATTAGCAACTGCACTCTACTAAAAACATTATTTTTCTACATTATATGGCATTGTATAACATTATAAATACTTACTCAGAAATCACCTGGGAGTGTTAAACAAAAAACCACCTTCATTCTTTCCTGAGATAAATGAGCCCTGTGCCACTGGTTTCCCCAGGTTCACTGCCTGTTTATATAGCCACAGCTTCCCATTAGGACCAGCACGGAGGAGATTGTGCGAGGTTTTCCCCAAAGAATAGGAATGTTTCTGCATTTTGATTGTCCCTGTCTGAGATTGTATAGTTTCAATCTCAAGCCACGTGAAAAAGGATTCCAGCTTACAGTACAAGTTCTGCCTGTGCGGAACCCAGAGGATCAGGTTGAAGTTTCTATTGTTTCCCTGTCAATGGAGATGTGATATAATGCTCACATGGGAATGTCATTCCTCCTTGCTCTGAAACCCCTCCCCGTGTAACTGAGCCCTTCCAGACTCCCAGAGCACTGCTGTTGCATGGCAGCTCTCCACCACTAGAATTTCCCACTGGGGCTATGTTAAATTTTAGAAACGTATTATTTCAAAGGTGGAAGTTTGGGCTTTGCTGAATAGAACTGTTGATTTTGTTCCTCCTGATGAAAAACTTCCAAAGACAGTGAGGAATTAAGATGTGACCTATCCTAAAATTACTATATTGTTATGTTGCTCTATTTTTAGAAAATCTTTTAGATCCTCCTCCTACCCCTGAACTAGAAGCTGAAAGTTAAATTTCTGTCTCAAACAACCAAGGACATGTCCTGGGCAATTAGAGATATGTTCTGGTTGGGGCTCCTTTCTTAACAGTTGCTGCTTGTGTACCTGCTCTGCTCTTGCTGCTTTTTTTGGTGAGCAAATTCAAGCACTAATTTCCAAGCTCCTGAGGAGTCTGAGCATTTTGGGCTGCAGTGCCTGCTCAGGAGGAGGGCTGAGCAGCCGGGCAGTCGGGGGCTTGGTGCCTGCAAACCCAAAACACAGCTGTTAGGGCTAATTTTAGGGTTTCTCTAGTCTTGACGCTTGCCCTGTGTTCCAGCAAGCTGTTTGTAAGCCATAAGCATTCCCAAGCATGTCCCTGAATTACAGTGGGAATGTTAATGTGACCTTTCTCTAAAATTGTATTTATAGAGGCCTCTGAAATAATGAGAGACATCGGGACGGCCATCCAGTACCTGCACTCCATGAACATCGCGCACAGAGACGTCAAGGTGAGGCCCCAAGGTGTGAGGGCTGGGGAACAGAACTCACGGCAGGAAAAAACCTGGGCAGCAGTGATTTTAACAGAGCTGGGAGTGCAATCAGATGGTCAAAGTGTTCCTGTTCCTCTGCCAGTGTGAGAAAGGATTTGCTCACTAGTTTGCAACTAGTCCAAGGTTGGAATATTCATGTGTGCTAATGCCTTCCAGTTGTGTACGGAATGCAGAAAAATCTCATGATAGTCAGATGCTTGGTTAAAGAGGTACTGCCCACTTGCAATCCATTAATTAGCAAGAAAATAAACCTGTTTCAAGTGAAGTTATACTAGATGCCTCTATGTACAGTCTTTGCCAGTTATTAGTTGTTTTCAGCATCACACTCGCTTAAAAAAAAAAAGAACCAAAAAACCCCTCACAAAACCCCCAAACAGCAAAACCTTCTTCAGAAAAAGGAGTAACTTTTGGGAGGAATAATACCAATTTCATGCACTTCAATAAGTGTGTGAATATTTGGGAAAACAGGGAAATCTCAGTTACTGCCAGTGTTTAATGAGGTAAAGTTTGAACCCCGATCTCGTTGCAGAGGTTTGACAGAGTTTGTAGTGTTGTATTTTGTGTTCATGCTGTGAAGTGCACAGCACAAGCAAAACCAAGCTGGCTGCACCCCTGGCATTTCCAGTGCAGGGACACAGCATGGGATGGAATGTGCTGGAGAGCAGGACATGTAATGATAGACTGAGGCAGGCAGATCGATTCCACAGCTCTGAGCTGGTGGGTTTTCTACGGATGTTTGTGTGTTTAGCTGGAGGGTGAACTGACACATCATGGTGTCACCAGGGGGTAAACTGGGAAACGAGTTGAACTCATTGCAGATAATGGAAATAGCCTGTTGTCCCTGGTCTCGGGGTTATATTTCCCTCTGTGCCACCTCTGCCTCTTTGGAGTGTGGAGCAAGAGTGGAATTAACTCAGGTTTCAGGAGGCAGAGGAGGGGGAAGCAGCAAAGGGACTGTGTCTGTATCGGATAATTTTGATGGAGTTGTGTCAGTTACTCACGGAGGGTTTGGTTGAGGATTTCCCTTGTCCTGCTCCCTTGGGATTGGATCAGCTGCTGTCATCACACAGATCAGTCCCAGGAAGTGCAGAGAACTGGGAGAGGTTCAAGAAGCAAGACTGGATGCCCTCTGGACAGGGTCTTGTGGGTTGCTCTCCCAAATACCTTGCCAAAGAAGGATGTTGATACTTAGTCTGAGGGAAAATGCTGCATGGTGGGAGGGAACTTGCTGTGTGTTTGGTGGGGATGTGATAGAAGTAAGAAGACCTAAATGGTGGTGGTGGGTTTGACCTGTCAGCTCATTAGAGACATCTCTTCATTGTCCTGTTTATCCTCTTTTGGTGGCCTTCCAGCCTGAGAACCTGCTTTACACGTCTAAAGACAAAGATACTGTGCTCAAACTCACAGACTTCGGCTTTGCCAAAGAAACCACTGTAAATGCACTGCAGACCCCCTGTTACACTCCTTATTATGTGGGTGAGTTATCCAAGACACATTTCTTCTGTGTTTCAGTCATTCCTTCCCTTACAGTGGTGGGAAATCTTCTATTGTGGCTGTAATGTGAAGTGTTAGCCTGCAGGATTTAAACTGGGCTCAGACCCAAACCTGGTCTGGTTCCAGTACAGCTCAGTGCTCCTGCTTTCTGCCTTGGTTGCAGAGGAAACAGCCTTCACAGGAGATACAAATGAGGGATATACAAGGAGAGAGAGAGAGTTTCTTCTGATTGCACTTGAAGTAATCCTGATGTTTCCTCTGAGTGATGCAATATGAGCCATAATTTGAATTGAGCTTCATGATATTTGGGTGTTTCCTTGCAAAACTTTCCTTAGCTTAAACTAATGCAGTAAGAGAGAAGAGTATTGCCTCAGCTATAAAACTTCTCTAAGCTGGCAAATTGAGGAATTAGTAAGAAAGAACCAACGTGACTTAATCGCAGCAGAATTTTTCCTTCATTTTGTCCAAAGTTGAAGCACTGTGTAATGAGTACCACAGCAGACTGTCCTTTATGCACTCCTTTTAGTCTTGAGTTAATAGTCATTCATCATATGGTTTGACTGGGGCGGTCCATGCTCGGAATCTCTTTGCTGGAAAAAGGACTTAATTTGTTCGAAAAATTACTTCTCTGATTAAAGTTTGTATAGATTTCTGTATTGAAAGAGACTGTTATTCCCTGGCAGCTGATAATCACATTCACAATACTCTTTTTCTGATGCCTTCTTCTATATTTTTTCAAGCTGGGTTTAGTGATAAAATGTTAAGGAGTTTACACACGTATGTTTTTATGCCTTTATATTTGTGTATAAACAAGCTGACATTTCCCTTCTCAACACCTTTTTATAAACCAGCATGATTGCTCATATGTTTAAAGAATAATTTTCCTTACAAAATCAAGCTCCCTGCCAGTTTACCTGCCCCAAGGGACAAAAAAAATCCCTTCTAAATGTGTCTCTGTCTAATTTTGTTACTTAGTGGAAAAAATATAATGCTCTGGAGGCCAAAGAATAATACAGTGCCCTGTAGCTGCTGGAGCTAAACACACCACCTAGGTATCATTCAAAATTTTATCACAGCTCCAGTAGGGCCTTTCTATTCAGATTGCTGGAACATATGCTCCTGCCTCTTTCAGTGCAGTGTCTCCCTGCACACATTTAGCTGTAGCTCCTTCTGCTTTTTGGTAATCTTAGTACTCTCTTGAGCAGAGAGACACCAAGGTGAGGAGTAGGGCATCCTTCCAGCTCTGTTCCTCCTTTTTAAAGCTCCTTTAGATGCTTTTAGGAACTTGTCAGTTGAAAATGTTACCCAGTTCCTGCAGTGAGTTGCATTTTTTTAATGCCTCTGATACCTGTTGTCGAAGGGTGCTGTTACTGACAAAGGTGATGGAGAGAAATATCTGCTACTCTGTTAATTTGTGGTTTTAATCTTCCCCAGCCCCAGAAGTCCTTGGTCCTGAGAAGTATGACAAATCATGTGACATGTGGTCATTGGGTGTCATCACATATATTCTGTAAGTATTTGGGAAGAAACCTGGCGAACAGAAAGAGAGCACAACGTGTTAAATCTGCACTCACAAGTAATTGTACACTGGGATCATGCAGCCTGCAGTGGAATATAAGCTCGAATAAAACTTTTTAAGAGGTGAAAGGACTTTCCTAGTTATGAAAATTCTTTTGTCCACTCTTACAGCCTGTGTGGGTTCCCTCCATTCTACTCAAACACTGGTCAAGCCATTTCTCCAGGGATGAAGAGAAGAATTCGGATGGGGCAATATGGATTTCCCAATCCGGAGTGGGCTGATGTATCAGAGGAAGGTAAAAATGCTCCCTGGTGCTGATGAGTGTGTGCATGGTGGTGTGCAGTGCTGCAGTGCTTACAAAGAGACCATTTCTAAAAATCTGTCTGAGCTTTTGTTTTCCTTTCTTTTACAATTTAAATTAATTTTTTTGTAAGGTGATACAGAGACCGACTGGGAACTCAGATACCAGCCAGCAACCTCAGTGCTACAAAAAGTAAATGACTACTGAAAACCTCCTTTCAAAATCCAGCTAGTGCTAGTGAATGCTGAGATTAAACCCTCTGGAAACAGAAGTCTCTAATCCTTAGAAAGGAGACAGCCAGGACAGCTCCAATGCAGGCTGAGCTGGAAGAAAGGCAAACTGTTTTAAGAACTCATTCAGTCTTTGCCCTCCTTGGTGATCCAGCCAGCAAGGATGGCAAGTTTTCACGCTAGCTTTTTGGGATGTGGGAATTTGCCAGCCACCACTGCAATCAAGGTCAACAATTTCTTTTGTATAAATCATTGATCAAAAGCTGCTGGGCTCAAATCAGTGTCCTGAAAGTGGGTATTTTTGATTCCCTCTTATCCTGACAGTCTCATAAGCTGGAAATCTCACCTGCCTGTCATATTAAAGAGAAGGGTCAGCAGTGTCTGGGCTTACCTGTTTTTCGTCCAAGCCCTTTACACTGCTGTGATCCTGTTTTCATTTGCTGTTTAGCAGTAACAAATGATCCTCGGATCCTGCTGTGCTCTGGGGCAGATTCACTCCTCACTGGATCTCGTGGCTCTGTGTGCAGCACAGCCTGCTGAACATCGTTGAGGGAGATGTTTTAGTCGTGGGTTTCTGGCTAAATATTTCCTCTGCTTGGGGTCTTGTTCATATTCCAGCAGTTAAAGACATGCTAGAGGAGCTCAGTGAGAGAACATGTACTTGGGCTGTGGGTAGGGTTTCTGTATGCTTGCATGGATGGAGATAGGGGCCCTCTACCTTTGATCCTGTTAAGATCATCTCGTTTGTGAGTGTTCTTCAGGCTGATGAGGCACCTTCAGCAGGCTGCTGCTTTTTTCCCTGCTTTGTGCTGTTCTTGTCCTTTGCAGCCTCTCTCGACAATCTAAGCTTGTACCTCTGGCAACTTCTTACAAGCATTTAGTCATCTTGCATGTGATGCTCCTAAAAGAGAACTCTTATTTAGAAGTTTTTCTAGGTTTCCCAAGGAAGTTTTGTGTGAGTCCTTCTAAATAACTTCCTTTGGATGCAGTGTTTCCAGTCTGTCCACCCACATTAATGAAACTCTTGTCTAGACTCTCATCATCTCATATCTGTTATTAGTGCTCTTGCTTTGGCAGATCCCATGTTCACAGAAAGCTGCTGCAAAGTCTGTTTGTGCAATCCATTTATTTGATTTTTTTTGTCTTTTTAGTGGCCTCTCAGTTATCAGAGTTCATTGTCCCTTTTTTGCACAGCCTGTGCTAGTTGTTGTCTTCCATCATTTCTCAAAACATCAGCTTATGTATTCATTCAGCTCAAAATGCCCAGCTTGTTGCCATTTTTGAGGCAGGCAGCTTAGCAGCTTTCTATTCCTGTGCGTCTCTTTTCCTCCAGCTGTTGCTCTCAAAGCAGTTGGTGTGGTGATGTAGAGAGCACAGCTGGAATCCCCAGGCCTTTTCTTTCCTTCTTGCCTCTTGTTTTGGATGTTTTCCTGTTTTGCCCCTTTAAACACAGTCACCTGCCCCACTGCACATGGCTTCTTAACACGGTCACAGCAATAGGGAGGTGTTTTCAGTTCTGCAAGGTTGTGTTTCTTCCTTCAGCAGGTCTTTGTGTTCCCAGGGTTATTTGGGAATACAGTCCTAGACTACACCGTGCCCTGTTGGTTCTGTTTTTCAGCCAAACAACTCATTCGCCATTTACTGAAGACTGACCCAACAGAGAGGATGACAGTCTCTCAGTTTATGAATCACCCTTGGATTAATGTGAGTCTTACATCTCTTTTTATACCATGAATTGATTCTTACATGCAGAACTTAGATGTAGCTCCCCGCAGCACAGCAAGAGAAGGACTGTCATTACCGTTGCTCCCTTAATTAACCTTCTGTGCCCTCCACAGAGGGTCACCTGCCCGTAAAACCACAATTGCTCTTGGTGTTACCAGAGGACACACAAGGGGAGACACCCACAGTCGTGTCCTTGGAAGTAACAGCCAAAGATGTCTCTATATTCTGTGAGCAGGCAGTCACTGTTGACTCTGCAGCATATGCATGTGTTACTCTCTTTAAAAATATAAAAATAAACTCTATGTGCTTACTTCATCGGTGCAGGATTTAAGGAGCTATTATTAGTGGTCGCAGGCACCATTGTGCATAGCTGTGTTAGTGTGAACATGCTCCTGTGCTCAGTGGGAATTCTCATCCTTGGCAGGGTTTGGAAATGCATGGGGGAGGAGCAAGGGTCTCTTACTGCCCTGTGAGAGATTGCCAGGTAGGGTGGTACACAGAGCTATTAATGGTCTCAGTTCAGGTTTCATTCTATGACTTGGTCGAATTTACTTTTCCTTAGAAGAAATTTTTTGGGTAAAAAAGAAAAAAATACTTTATTAATACAATATGGACTATTTCAAATAAGAGACACAAATCCCAGAAGTTACAAGACTGAGTTTCATGATACCATCTCTGCTCTGTAGGTGTCCCTCAAAATAGTAGGTTATACTTCTCACATTTGTGTCTAAAAAGATACCAGTCTTGTTCTTGCTGCCCAAAAAATCATCGACTAGGAACAGAATCACTTCTGCTGTAGAATGCCCTTTGTTCCCCCAGTGTTGGTGTGTCTATGCTGATCCCCAGAGGACAGGGCAGAAGCAGAAGTGTGGCTGATGGTCCCCATTCCTACAATGCCTGCTGCAGGATCTGAAAGCCCTTGGAATCAAATGAAATGTAGCTGTAGGACGTCCTGATGAAGTAGAAAGGTATTGTCATTCAGAGTTGTGAAAGCTGAGAAACTGAGGTTGTAAAGACTCTGTAGAACAGACCCCAGACAATGTTTCTTAGTCTTTTTTAACCGAATAAAAATGTAATCACTGCTCAGAATAAATACCTCCAGCTTTAAGTGTTTGAAGCCCCAAGGAGGTGTTTCAGAAGTCAGCAGGTGAGGAATTTCATGGAGTGAGTGCCTAATAGCTAAGGAAGCTGCCACCTACAGCGACACTTGTTATTTGGAATATGCACAGAGCCAATTAATGAGGAGGAGATTAGAGACAAGGTCTGCAGACTGCTGCACCAGAGCCCTGCTCCCATACCCTTCCTGGAAGAAAGCTGCAGGTTGGCTTTTATTTTGTGCTGAACCTATTGCTCACAGTGGGCAGAGGGAGGGAGAGGGAAAGACCAGTACAGTGAATGTCTGTGTTCTCCCTTTTCCTAAATCCCAAAGTAGAAACATGTCTGGGGAGTTGCACAAGCAGCGGAGGAGGGTGCTTGTGTCTCTTTTTTTTTTTCCTTTCCCCTCATTTTTTTTAAATGAGATGGATGGCAGAAATATTTTACTGTGAACTAGGCAAAAATTGTCAGTTTAGGTGGAGCACAGAATCCTCTAGTTCCTTGTGTAGAAGATTTTTTTTAACAAGCAACAGCTCACAGCAGAAAGGAGAGCACCTTCCACAGGGACTGGGACGTCACTGAAGCCAGTCTGCTTGTTTTCCATTTCTCTTGTCCCAACTGTATTTGATAAAACTGTACCCTGGCCAGCTGGGGTCCTTTTCCAGAGGATGCAGGAGTCAGGATTTCTGCTTTGCTTCTGTGACTGCTGCACTGCTCCTCTGAGCTCGGGGGAGCCTCAGCACTGCTTCCAGTGTAGGGTTTGTTTTACAGGCATCTCCTTAGACTTTGTTGACATGCAGCTGTAGGATGCTACAGCAGCAGACAGCAAGTTTGGGTAGAAAGCATAAGGAAAATAGAGTATCCAAATGAAATTATAGTTTGGGTTATGGACATGGTTAAGAATTACCATGATTCTTGCTGAGTTTAGCCAGGGAACTCTGCTTCATGCTTTAGAAATTGTCTCTTATTCTAATGTAAAGTATCTCCTGATCTTTCATGGCAGGTGAGCATAGATCTCAGTTTCAAGTGGATGCACTGTCTTCTGAGCTGTGCTTTGCTCAGAAGAATTGTGTCACTTCCTCTTTGGGGCTCACTTACTCTGATGAAGTGGTAATCTCAGTTAATGCATACGTACAAGAAAATGTCTCCTACAACAATTCCTAGGAGATAAAGGTTAAATTAACCACTTTAAGAGATTGACTAATGAATAGTGAAATGACAGTTAAAATCTAAAACGTACCTAAAAGTTTAGATTGGACTGGAAGGGAGCAGAGTGAAAGAAGCTCAGCGCTGATTTCTCCTTCCTTTTGTTCTTTCAAGACACTGTTGTGTGGGGACTGCAGTCCTTTCCTACTACACACATGAGTTCATTTGTGGAGTGATTGGAAGCAGGAATAATGAGGGTCGTTGGAGGACGTTAGATCGAGTTCTATGCCCTTCATACACGTAGAAGAGCAAGAAATCACTTCCCAAATGTTGTTTCTCAGAACTTCTTTTGGTATTTTTATCTTTTCTCAGAGATCAATGTCAGTGCCACCAACTCCTCTTCACACTGCACGGGTCCTGCAAGAAGATAAAGACCACTGGGATGAAGTTAAAGTGAGTCAATCCAAGTTCAGATTTCTTTAAGTCGAGTCTGATAGGAGATGAAATGTGCTGCCTTCTCTGGGGATGTGCATTTCCTTGGATACTGTGGCTATTTTGAATACAATCATGTCAAACAAGGGAGGCATAAGCAGTCTTGGTTAGAACAGTAGTGTATATAACTGTTTAAAAAAAGAAGGAATGCTATTTGAACTTCATCTGGCAGCCTTACAGCTGCACCAGATATCAACAAAGATGGTGTTTATGATCAAAGGCATTAATGAGGCTCCTACTGAGCCACCGCGTGTACCCAGGGAGGAGAAGGACAGTGCTGAGGCAGTTTGAACTTCATTACGGTGAAGAATGTGATGAAAACGTAGGGGGACAGGTGGGAGGGCTGAGCCGCATTCTGGTTTTCTGCAGTGCTCTTGAGTTGTGGAACAACACTGAATAACCTTAGTCTTGTCTTGTTATCACATTTGGTGGGGGGAAGAAGAGGAAAAAAAATTGTCTCTTCCTTAATCTAAGCAGGTGCCTCACCTACTGTTTGTACTGATGACTGCTCAATGCCTCCTGCAAAGTGAAACTGTAGGGCACACTGAAAGTCTTAACTCTTTCCTGCTGGCCTTTAATAGGTTGGCATGCTTTTACAATGAAGTCTGAATTTTCTGCATTTAAAATTTTTAGCATTTTGACAATTGCAACATTCCTGTAGTGTATTTTATTGATTACTGCTTTTATTTAAATCACTGATGTGTAGTCTCAGCTGTTGAGCTATGTAATGGTAAAATTTTCTAGGACCTAGGCAACATTTGCCTTCTGAGTCAGAGATCAAGCAGATATTTTCACTTAGCTGCCTTTTTTTTCCACATTTCTGCAAATTTCTTATGCTTGTGCTTTTGTATAGGTCCCAGAGGTATTCCCTCGAGCTACCAACATTCCCGTGATATTGAATTGTTTTTCCTTTCCTGAACCAAATGCTTAGACATTCGTTTACTTTAACAGATTTTTTTTTTCCCAACCTTATTAAAAAGTTTAAAATGTGCCTGTAGTTAAGCATTAATTCAGACTAAGGAGGTGTGTGAATTTGAAGCACATATTTTTAAAGATCTTTGTGCGGAGGCGCAGAACCAGCCAGGGGGAAGTGCTGGGCATAGGGACACGGTGGAATTTAGGCCAGCAGAGCGTGGTCCTGTGTGCTCCCATGTGAAATGCTGGGTGAGCAGTTCCTGCTGGCTGAGCCCCTGGTGGAAGGAAGCCTTTGGACCTGGTGCTGCAGAAAGGGCTCAGCTCTCGCTGGCCGGGGGTGACGGAGGGCTCCTCGCGTCCCTGTTCTCCAGGCTGTGGTGTGGGGTGGCCGTGCTCTCGCTGCCTCAGGGGCTTCAATCCATTGCTTGCTTGCTTTCAGGAGGAGATGACCAGTGCTTTGGCTACCATGAGGGTGGACTATGATCAGGTGAAAATCAAAGACTTGAAAACATCCAACAACCGCCTCCTGAACAAGCGCCGCAAGAAGCAGAAGCAGGCGGGCGCCTCCTCTGCGGCCCCGGGCTGCAACAACCAGTGAGGGCAGAAGCCAAGGACCTGTGGGTGGAGGGTAAAAGTTAAACAGAGCAATTTAAAATCATATGATCACCTCAGTCCACACCACAAAGACAATGAGATCGTGAAGATGCTATCCTGCAAAGAGGGAACAGTGTGATAACGTTTTGATAACTTGAATCAGGGCTTTGCTTTTAAAGACTAATGGATCTGACATGATTCTGTTGCATATTGCAAGGGAAGGTACAGTAACGCCAGAAATGTTACAGGTTTTTGGTTTGGCTTTAACTGTGTGGGACAAGAAGAGAGAACAGGAGGCAGTCTCAGCATACTAATGCACTGAGGCTTTAACAGCCATCTACAAGAGTAACTTCTGCTGCTGTTTTAAACTGGGGAATAGAAAAGTGCCAAGTGTTCTGCTAAGAGTGTTTTCGTAGTTTAGTAGAATTGGTAATAGTCTATATTTCCA
The DNA here is from genome assembly GCA_013398855.1 of Mohoua ochrocephala. Lineage (NCBI taxonomy): Eukaryota > Metazoa > Chordata > Aves > Passeriformes > Acanthizidae > Mohoua > Mohoua ochrocephala. The sequence continues at coordinate 53,570 of VZTA01004737.1, forward strand.
AACTTACCTCCTATAGTTACAGAATATCACCTAAACTGTAAACAGTTATTCTTGTTACAGGAAAAAGCATCCATACATTTCCATTTTCATAAAGTCTTCATGTAGTCTCATGTGAAGATTTGAGTTTGTCACGGATTCACATTTGATAACATGTAAGTTTTCTGAAGTGTAGCCACTATGTTGTGTCTCTGCCACTGTCAGACCCCTCTCTTGTAATGTTCTCAGTTTAACTGGTACTTTATGTGAAGAGTCTCAGTAAGGATTTAAGTAGTTGAAAGTATCCTGCAGAGAATATTGCTGTTCTCCTTGGATCCTCAACCTCCAGGGCGTGCAGCTGGACATGCAAGGGACTGCTTTAGAAGAGAGACTTCTGAAATTCGGGAAGAAGTGGTAAATGCATGTTCTCTGAATGGACCCTGGTGTCTGCCAGCATCCCTTCTGGTAATTATCTCCAGATCCTGTGCCTAAGATGTGCTGATCACAGCAAATTGTGGGATGTTGGGGTTGCTTTGTTTCCTGGGGTCAGGAGGGGGGAGGATGCTACTTTCTTTATGGTGATTTGGTGGCATTTCAGGATCCAAAGATTTTCACCACTTACGGAAGATTACTTTTAGGCACATCCACCCATTGTTTTTTTCCTGTTTTAATTCTTCTTATTTCATGGGAACCTGGCCTTGGTTTGCTGGTATGTTTTATTTTGTGATCAGAATATTTTCTCTCACTGTATTTTGGGGTTTGGCTTTGTTTTTTTTAGTGTAGGTGAAGCAAATATTTGTGAAAGTGTTATCAGAGTCTGGGATGAAAATGATGTGCTTCCAGTGATGCAGGCATATACACCTTTGTGGTAGGCACACAGAGTACTGGTGTGTCAATAGGCTTGGGAGAATGTGAAAAGACAGAAAGGAAAACTGGGCTCCAGAGTGGATCTGAATTGTCAGATCAGAGTGACACCACAGCAAAGCTCAGCTCAAGGCTTTGGACCTGAGAAGGAAAGTGCACTTCCCATCTTCAGAGTGTTGAATGAGACCTCAATTCTCCTTTGTGAACTGGTCCTAGGGTTTTGTAACATGATTTATTAAAATCAGTTTTTAACATTCCTTCCTCCCGTCATCCCTGTTTTTGTTGAGTTGTTGCAGAGTTTGCATTGCTTTGCAAGATACATCTGTGTTGAAGGTGACAGGAAAGGGGAGAAGGAAAGTGTTCCATGATGTCCACATTCAAAGGATGCCCAACTCTGAACATTTTATAAGATCACAAGGTTTTGGTTTTAAATATCAATCTCTGTAAATTTGTATTTTTAAATTATTTCATGTTTCAGGTGTCTGTGATTATAGCATGTCCTGTATGTATTTGTTTTGCCATTTTACTCCAATGAATTATGCAAATATTATTCACTACCTGTAAATGAATACTACAAATGAAAAAAAAAGCCATGCTTCAAAGTGTTCTGTTGGAATTACAGCCAGGTCCAAGTTTCTGTCCCTTTATCCAAATTTTCTGGGAGAGGTATGTACATTATTGCTGCCATTGCATCTCTGTGCCCCATCAGGGTGATGGATGTTCCCAGGGCAAGCTGTGTATAGTGTGCTGTCCTGGCTGCCTTGGGGACAGTGCCACTGAAACTGTTGCAGCCCAACATTTTGCCTCTGCCTTGGCCAAGGTTTGAGCAGGAGCTCTCAGTTGCCTCCTGGTGCCTCCTGGCTTGTCAGTTCAGCCTGGAGCTCAAAGACGTGTCTGTTCCTGGGTAGTTTTCCATGGGGAACTGTAAAACACACCTTGGCCTGATTCTTCCCTGTGGGGTTCCAGTCTTTACTGCAGGTCAGAAGCTGGAACTGTGGCACCTGGCACAGCACCTTCAGCTTTCTGTCCCTGTGTGGCAGGACAATCCCATCTCATTAAACTCAGACTAACAGTTCTTGCCTTCTACCCTGCAGCGACAGCACCCAGGAGCCCTGTAAATCCCTGCAGGAACCAGAGGAGGGCCTCAAAATGGCAGACATGGAAGTGTATGCAAGTATTGGACTGAAGGGTTTGTGTTTATTGTCCAGAGGGAAGGAGGAGACTGCTTGGGAGCTGAGAAGCAGCTGCCCCACGATGTTTGGAGCCTCAAACTACTGCCCTGCTCAGGCACCACTGCCTTCTGCAGCCCAGTGGAGCAGGACAGCTCCTGTTTTACCTGGCTCTGTGTCACCTGGGGCTGGGAGGGACTGCCACAGAGCAGGTTTGGGGTGCAGGCATTCCCCCAGCAGGGTCTGTGTGCTCCATGGAGTTGTAGGGATGTACGGAACATTCGATAGACTCGGCTCCGCCCAGCCCCGCCACACCAGCTGCCCCCTGCCCTGCAGCTCTGAGAGCTCCCCAAAACCAACCTGCCATCAGCTCCCCAAATCTGAACCTGCCATCAGCTCCCTAAACCCTGCAGCATCGCAGGCCCTGCTCTGGGCCTGGGGCTCTGCAGAAGGTGTTGCCCCTCTGGCTGCCAGCTGGGCTCTGGGGAGGACCCTCCTCCTCCCTGCATTCACACATGTTATAAAGAGCTCTGGTGAGCTGGTGGTGGTGTTTGGGTCTTGCCTTTACCCTCAGACATGTCATACAATAGGCTTTTTAGAACCTGCTGCTCAGGATCCAAATTTATAGCCTGTTTTTAAAAAGGATAGGCTATTACAGAACTGATTATGCATTTGCATATTCATCAGCCATATAGAGGAGGTAAAGAGCTGGGAAGGGAAAGAAGAAATGAATGGTCAATAGAGAAGGCTTCAAGGAGAACTCAGATTAAAAGGTCTATTTATTTTTTACAGCAGAAGCTAAAAAAAGGACTGTGCACAATTCCCCACCCCCATCCCTTTTCACAGCGATTGCTCATGGGCCGCTGCCTCCCCTTGTGTTTCTCTGCACTGTGCTCCTCACACACGTGGTTCATGTGCTCTCACCAGTGCTCTTGCTCTGATCCACACACAAATGTGTGCCCAGGCACGCAGGAAATTCCCTCCCTCTCTTTCCCAGCTTTTGCACTACACGCTTTCTTACCTCTTTGATTACATGTGCCACATGGTGAACCTGGGTTTGACACGGTACAATTAAAAACTCACATTAATGATAAGCTCTTGGCCTAATTCTGTGTTTTTCTATTTGTCAAAACCCAGCATGCAGTCCTGGGATTGCTTTTCTGTCTTAACACTTCACTGCCTTGAGTCTGGAGGCCCAATTACGTAAGTGCTTCTGACTTGTCTGACATGAGGGATAATGAGAATGCTACATACTCAGTTTGATCTAATTTCCCTGTCCTCTTTTCAATTCACACTTTATTTGGCCCATGTTTAGACAAAGGTGCTTTTGAGAAGAGGAAGGTTTAGTGAGGAGGAGAGAGCCAAAGGTTTTAATTACTTGCAGGGAACGGTGAGCACTTGTACTGTTTTAAACCTGTGGTCCAGGTGGGGAGGAGGTGTTAACGTGTGCTCAGCTGCTCTCATGTGTTCTCCTGCTCAGCCTAAGGATGGAGCCAGCTCAGCTGACAAACCTCAGGGACAAAGGGAGGGAGGCAAGCAGGGAATGACTTCACGTGCAGGAGAACTCCTTTTTTTCTAAGAGTAAATGTTTTGGGGAGTTTTATGGTGGAAATATCAGAATTTTCTCTTTTCCTACGTTCCAGTATTCCCTCTTTTCACTCAGCTGTTCTCAGTAGTGGAGCTGGCATAGCTGGGAAGAGACATAGTTAATTCTCTCTTAGAGAGCCTTAAAAGGGTGAAGACAATGAAGGATACAGGCAACACATACTCAAAACCTCAAGACAAAAATCTTGTTGAAAATTCTTGCAAGCTAACAGGCAAGTCTTCAGCTCCATACTTGAATGTATCTCACATGTGGAAAATTGAGGTTAGAGCCAGCCTAGGTAATAACATTTACTGAAGAAATGTTTCCCTGAAATCTTTACACCAGGTAAGAAAATTCTTTTGGAGAATTAAGTCCAACTTTAAAATAGGATTTTTTTTTTCAGTTTGTCTGGTTAGAGGAATTTAATGGAGCAAAGGGAGCAGAAATGGGGGGTGATATGTCATGTTGAAGAATAAGATAAGAAATGTCTGCTGTTGTATTCTACTCCAACTTATTTTTTTACTGCAAGTGCTACCTCTGTACAGACATAGCAAGATAGATTCAACTCTTTATTAGTCTTTTTTAGCACTGGAGAAGGAGGATGTTGCTGCACTCTAGGGAAATGTGGAAGATAACCCTGTGACTGTAGATGAACATCTATTCTGGTAGATCTGTAAATGATGCCTAGCATTAAATTTATTTTAAAATTTCCTGCCTCATGAATCTGCCAGATGCCAAAGTCTCACAGGTCTGCTCTGACTGCATGGAGGCACAGAGGCATCACTGTCAGTGGGTTTCCTCCTGCTATTTGGGACCACAAAAAGAAGCAGTTGCTGAAAGGTACTGCAGTGGTTTTAGTTTCCAGGAGCCAAAAGAGGAAAAAGGTGTCTTTCAAATAGCTGGAGATGACAGAAAGGGCCAGGCTCTCTTTTATCTGTGGAGGGGTATCTTGGCCTTCAGTTCAGCTCCCAGAGCTGCTCATCACAAACATGTTTTAGCTGTGTGGGGCTGCAGGCCCAAGGCACTGGAGAAATCTCTGCTGCTTTGACACCAGGCTGGTGCTTTCCCACTGTGAGCCAGGGAAATGCACTCGCTGGGGCCACGGTTACAAACCACTGGGCATTCTTGGGCCTGGGGCTACAGTGAAGCTGAATCATGCCAAAAAGGAGGAGCTGCATTGTTTGCTTCCATGTCAGGCTTCTAAGGGTATCTGTTGAATTTTCCTGCCTCCAAGGTCTGTCCCAGTACTGCCAGTGTAGCAGCTGCTTCTTCATTCGTTAACAGGGAGCACAAAAGCTTCTTTTGGGGACTGCATTTCTTTTCTCTGAATTTCAAAGCTGGAATGAAACTCTTAAACAGCATGGTTATTTTGCCTAATATGCTCTCCCCAAACTTCCAGGCTAATCCGTTTGGGAAGCATGGAAGATGTTCCCAAGAGACTTCTTATTGCTTAGCTACTGAAACACCTGCTAAAACTGAGCTCTTTTAAAAGCTGAAAATTATTTAAATGTGAAAAAGAGTGGGTTGATCTGGAAAAGAAACTTCTCAAAAGACTAAAATTAGAATGGAATGTGTTAGAAGAGAAATACTGGTGGGGGAGGAGGACTGAGGTTTTTTTTAAAAATAAAAATGCTACTGCTTGAGTAATGATCAAGGAAATTCTGGTTAGGATATTAGCTGCTGCTCCAACCCAGAGCAGTTCCTGGATTCAGAAATAATTATGTTTTCCTAAAGATAGCTCTACAATACAGACTCCAGGGTTTTTTTCTGACTTAGTCTAAAGCAAGGATCAGCTTGATGTTTATAAATGAAACTTTTGAGTAAATGCTGCTAACGAACCAAATAAATAGTGCTTTTTTTTTTTTTTAGAGCAACTAATAACTGAATAAATAAGCTTTGCAGATTAACTTCTGCTCTCCTAAAGTTCCCTGAGAGAGCTTCTTGCAGAAACCTTGCAAGGTGAAGTTACCTTTCATTTTTACTTTTGGAATTTTGCATTTGCACTTCACCACTGCATGTCTGAGTTTTGTCTTGAGTAAAAATCTAATTAGTTGTCCCAAGGCTAGCATTCCATGTGCAAGGGGGTTTTTTTCTCTTTTCTTGGCTCAATTGCAGTTGTACCACTTCTTCTTTTATTTCTGAGCTCCTCGTGGTGTAAAGTATTGGAAGAGTTTCAAGGAATCCCACTACCTGGCAGGAAGCAAGAAACTTCATTGTCTGTAGAATGGTAAGGAGGAAGGCTCCAAGCAATGGCTAATAGTAGGAAAAATCACCCTCTGAGGAGAAGAGAAGGTCTCTACAAAGGAATGCACTCAACTACAAAGAGTAAAATGAGGTGGTCTGGTTATCTTCCTTTTAAATCCTTTGATTTTCTTCTCCTCCTTGATTTCAATAGTTTGATGTATTTTATACTGCTTGGAAGTCATGAGTACTTCCTTTAGAGAGACTTGACTGCAGTATTTCAGTTTCTTCCCTAAACATAAAAAAAAAAAAAATCCTATAGAAGTTTTCTGCTGTAGGATATTTTAAATCTGAGGAGTAGGAAGGAATTGAATTTCCTGATTTAAAGTGACTCAGCTCGGTCTGCCTCCTTGTTTCATAATAGATTCTCTGCATCCAGCTCAAACCTTGGCTGGCACTCGGGAGAGCTATCAGATGTTTTCTCCAATGATTTGTCATTCCTGCACAAAGTCAGTTTTTAAGCTGTTCCTTGAGGATCCTGGAACAACCATCTAGTAAGCAGTGCTGAGCTCAGAAGGTGCATGCCTGTGTCACAAGGCATCTGCTGCTGTTCCTCGGAGCTTCCGTCAGCTCCCGTCGGACAGTGACGTGCCTGGCCAGCAGGAACTCAGCAGTCATCAGCCATTACTTTAATAAGATTGTCTGCTTTATAGTATCTGCAGCCACTCACACACATCAAACCTTCTTCCCATAACCACAGTCCAATATGAAGTGTTACTTTTATTTCTGTGTGAAACCTTCATGGTGGTCGTGTTCTGTACTAAGTAAATTAATTTCAAAGCATTTTCTTTTAAGCCTGATACTTTTTTTTGTAGGATTCCTGAGATGCTGTGTTTTCCTTTGGAGCAGATATTGTTCCCACCTCTGGAAAATTATTTCCAGTGAGAATTTGAAAGGAAAGTTCATATTTGTTAACAAGAAGGTTAATATTTGTATGCCATGTATGGATGCATATGACGAAGTAATAATGTGGAAGAATCTAATTAGTACTATCCAGGCAACGGAAGACCTTGAGCTTGCTTGATTAGAATTAACTGCTGCATACATGAAAGGAGAAATTTAATTCAAATTTCTATTAATCAGAAATACCATCCTGCCTGAATGATTAAAAAAAAAAAAAAAAAAAAGCCATGCTAATTTTCTGTTTGGATGATGATGATGTCCATGTCAAGAGTGGTTTTTGTGTTGCTTTCATCTTTGAAGTTATATATCCTAAAGTAAAGTGCACACAGAAGTATTTCAAGTTTTGTGGTCCAAATGCTTTCAGTTCAGAAGTACAAATATATATTTATGTACATAGAAATAGGTGCTCTGACACAAAGCCTCCAAAAATTTTGTTGTCAAGTTCCCTTTTGTCCCTTCACTGCCAGTGAGTGTTGTGTGGTTCCACGTCTCTGTTTTCTCTTTCCCCTCTGCTACTGGACATTGCTTATTCCAAGGAAGAAGAGGAGGAGAAAAGCAGAGGAGAAGAGCCCTGGCTGGAGTTGCCTGGGTTGTTCTGCACCCAGGTGAGGCCTGGCAGGGCAGGGAGTTGTGGGTCTGTAAATGTTGCTCAGCATCTGCACCTTGGCTCTGTAGGAAACTTCGGTGTTGTGGGAAGCTGCCTGGCAGACCATGACCACTTCTATGTCATACTTGGGGTTTCTTCTGTTTTTTTCTGCAGCAATTGGATTGTAAGAAAACCATGTTCTGTTGAAATAGTCTTATAGAGGGTTAGGGAAAGGCTGTTTGACTTGCTTAATGGCAGCTTTGTGTTGGTTTGTGTGTCACAAGCTATCAAGGCGTGTGATGAAATAGTGACTGTTGATCTCAAATGCTGCCAGCCACAAAGATGCCAGCATCCTGTCTCAGACAGGTTTGGAGGCTCTCTGTCCATCTTTGTAAGGCTCGAGAAGTCCAGGTGACAGAACTCAATATGCCATGGCAATGTCACAGACCAGGAAAATATTTTAGGCAGGTTCCTCTGTTTGTGTGCAATGGGGACAGCACCTCACATGTGACCAATTGTCACAAAAATGGAAATACACCACTCACGTGAAGAGTCAGGTACAAGCTGCTGTCCTGATATGCAATGGGAGCAGGAAAAGAAGTCATCAGGGAATGGCCAAATGTTGAATTTCATGTTCTGTTGGACTGTGTGTGTTTAGCTGAGGGGTTGAACATCACCCTCCTTGATATAAAAATTAATAGATTCTCTTTGAAAGTGGATCAGAGCAGAGTATGTTCAACTGTGCATCAAAGTGCAGAGATATAAATGTTAGACTAAATTCCAAAATCTCAAGCACATGTAGCAACAAAGGGGGAAAGAATATGTAAAGTGCACAAACAAACTTAGCTTCATGCCTTATTTTGAAAATAATTCATAGTAATCTGCATGTTACTTAGAGTGCCATCTCTGGGCATCAAATACTTGTTTTATGAGGGAACTGTGCCACATTCCTATCCTTGAAAGTTGAAAGGGACTTACTAAACACCTTACAGTGTTTGAAATAATGGTCCCAAGGTTTAGCTCTGTCTATGCTTTTGAGGGGGGCTCCTTGATTCTGGGAATCCCAAATGAGCTGGGATGGAGCTTGGGCTGCAGTGAGCATCAGTTCATCTGTACCTGCAGCTGCAGGACTGCAAGGGACAGTCAAAGCCAGGCTTCCATGATGGCAGATAGTCCTTGAATTCCTGTAATTTGGAGGGCAAAACTGAGGTTACACTAATTTGTTTCTCATTTAGTCCTTGATCTTCTGTCTTCATTCATGTCACTGGAGATAGGATCGCTCTGACAGCTCTGAAGGGGGGAGCAGGACATTTCAGGTGGCTGCTGGCCATATCCTGATAAATGGAGAGCCCTGTCCATGTGCACAGAGCCAACTGCAGGACTCGGAGCATGGGCTGAGTTCCAGCCTGGTTCACGTGAGATCTGACCTTGTGCTGCTGCAGGCGGGCCCCCGTGTCTGGCATCACAGCTGTTTGTGTTTCTCACACCTTTTTTTAATAATTTTTTTTTATTAGGAAAGGTAAAAGATTCCCATGCTCTTCTTGTTGACTTACAGGTATGTTCCTTTCCACTCCTTTCTGGGATTAAGGTCCCTTCCAACCCAAAGTGTTCTGTGACTGTTCTGTGATTTACACAGTCATTGCACTCACTGTGTGAGAGTTACAGGGAGGAACATGCCGAGATCATCCTCTGATCCTGCAGTGTAGTCGCTGGCTGAGCCAGGCACCAGCCATTGACAAAGAGCAGATAATGTCCCTTTGAATGTCCCCAGTTAGGATAATTCTGGTTTTTAGCTGTTCATTCATTAGCAGAGAAGTAAACAGTGCAGCAGAAGGTTGTGAAGCAGGGTGTTTATTCACTTGTTTTCTGGCCTTCTCTCCGGATTAATGAAATGACTCATGGACAGTAATAACATGCTTGGAGGGGAAAAAAGAGAAAAAAGGAATAGAAATATCTGGAGGTGGGACATACAAGGCCAAATTCTTCTGTCAGGACACCCACAACTCACCTTACATATGTGATCTGATTCTCTTTGTTAAATATAAAGAATGAATCACAGCCAAAACCCCTGGACAAAAGAATCAAATGGCATCTAAAATGTGCAGAGTGGTTTAGATCTACATGAAAGAAAAGGCTGGTGGGATGTGAGGCTCTTCAGTTGTTTGTAAATGTTTCTGTGCAACTTGGCTTTTTCTCCTACCACGTCCCCTCTGACCAAAAGGAGGGCCTGTGTGTGTCTGTGATGTCCCACAGTGCTCCTCACGTGGGTGAGGAACACAGCACAGCACAACAGACCCGTTCTGCCTCTGCCTCTGTGCTGCCACTCAGCCCCTCTCTGCTTCTAAAGCCCCATCCCGTGGTGATGCTCAAACCCTTACCAGTCTCACAAAATGGTGAAAGGAGAAAAGTGAGACTGCTCTGATTTCAAAGATACTCAAGGACTCACTGTCCTTGGAGAATTTGGAGCTGAAAGACCTGGAAAGGTTACATGAATTTTGGGCAGAGAAGGAAACCAAACACAAAACCAGATATCACAGATGCACTTGGAACACCCAACCATCTCGGTCCTCTCTACTACAGCTTCCCAAGGAACACTCAGACCCATCTTTGTGAAGGTGATATACCTGCTTTTCAATTATTTACTAATAAAAATCTAAAATTTTCCACATTAAAAGCTGCATGAGTGATGAAGCACAGGTCTCTTTCAGTTTAGCAGCACAATTTTTTCGGCAAGCTTCAACAAACTGAAAGCAGGACAAGAGAGGAATAATAATTGTGGAATCCTGAGAAGAATTAATTTATAGCATATACTACCAGGCAGTTCTGTTGTTGGGAAGCATAAACTGAGATGCACCTATGTGATACTTTCAAATACAGAAAATGCTGCTCAGCATTTGTATTAGAAATTATTATCAATTCAGAATTCATGTCATCTGAGGGAAATGATGTCCTAAAGACCTCTTTGGTTTTGGCTTTTTCTCCATGGGAGTACATATCACATGGAAACCTAAGCCCCTCCACCAGCTCCTGCTCTGAAAACTGCTTAATTTATAAATTCTCCAAAAACTGGTTTATAGCCAAGATGTTCTGCTATTTATTGTTTATCTAAAACTGTTTGTTGGTAGTTTCTATGTTGTTTCATTTTGAGAGGAGCCGGTAGTTTTAGGGTGGAGATTTAAGCCACGCAAGGTGAAAAACGGAGATGAAGCTGGAGAAGGAAGAGGAACTTGTCAAAGCCTGTAGAGAAGAAGTGAGGATAATTAATGGGACAAATGGAGATAGAGAGCAGGTGTGCAGAGGGAATAGTCTGATGGAACAAAAAGGCAGCAGAATGAAAATGAATGTCAGAAGAGGTGAGTCTCTATTTTATGCATTATAAGCTGTAACAAGAAAAGTTTCCCTGAACAGGCTGAATTTTTATTTTTTGAAAAATAGCCTTACAAACATTAATCAAAACTTGAGCATTTTAATTTTTTTTAATTGTAAATTGTTTATTTAATATAAATCATTTGATTCAGTGCTGACCACCTAAACAGTGAGTATGGAGTCCTCTCACAAGCCTATGAATTCCAACAAATGACTAAAATATGTGAGAAGCAAGGTTTTGGGTAAGGGAAATATGTTAGAGATACTAAACTGGGAAGAGAAGGGGAAATACAGGGCAAGGGCAAAACCAGTTTTCCCTTGATATGTTTGTAAACCAAACATTTTGCTGTATTGAGGTCAGTACAGGAGGCAGGACCACGGTTCATAAACTGCAGTGAGAGGGAGCAGTTGAGGTTCACTCTCGAGCAGGCAGGGTAAGGTCAGGTCCCCTGTTTCTCTGAGCAACAGAGCAGTGTCACCTCCTTCCCCAGGGAGCAGGATGTGGCTGACAGCCCGGAGTCCATCAGAAATGGAAATCCATTCACTGCTTTTGCAAAGAGAAGCAACTGGTATCACTTCCTGCTTGGAGAGGGAAGGAAAACGCTCCCTTGCTCCACGTTTTCTTTGCAGTTCCCACACAGAGCCTGTCGCTGCATTACAGCTTTTTGGGTCCTGCCTTCACTTTTTCCCTTCTCAGGGCAGCACTGCAAAGTTTTGTTGTTCTCTGGAGGAAGGGATGAGCACACTCAGAAGGGTTGGCTTTCTCAGGTGATCAAAAAGGAAAATTTGGAGGAGTAGTTTAAAATGAATAAAAAGAAGCAGGAAGGAAGGAAACTTAAGGGATCCAGAGACCGTGACCCTACAGATTTGCAAATGGGATCATCTCAGGTGATAACAGACCCAAGCTGGTTATCTGTGGTGCCTGCCCAGAGTGATGTTCTGATTCAGATCGTTTCTACATTTCAGTTGATCCAAGTCCTGCCTTCATCATAAAATTTAAACTGACACTAAATAACAAAAAATGTATCTTGAGCCAAGTGAATGTCAGTATCTAATAATTACAATCTAATAGTGTGATTTTCTGTGCCCACAAAGATGATGGCAGAGGCCCAAAGTGGTTCTCTAGGTGTCCCTTGCCTTGCATAGAATTTTTATTTTTAAAAATACTTGACTTATCAAATCATCAGAGTGTTCCAATAATCACAGGCCAGCTTTTTGCATGAACAATCAAAGGCTGTGTTCTAGGTACGTAGGAAGGAAAGGTGCAGAAGTTTGCTGGTTTAGCTGGTTTAGCAGAGGAAGCAAACTACCAGAGTTGTTGTTGTAATTATCAGCCTTTTATTTTTCTTTCTTTTTATTTTAAGGAGTATTTTTTAACACTTTTTAAAATTATTATTTAAAATTAGCGGAAATACTATCAGAGACTGATCTGGACTGAAAACTGAGTAAATTATTCTGTATGCAAGCTTAGCAAGGCAGACTGTCTCAATCGTTTCCTCTGTCCCTGTGGATCTGATCAGGATGCAATGGCCAGATCCTTGTTTCAGGAATGACTTCCTTTGCCCTGAGGTTCACAGCGTCTCAGGAACCGGTGTCAGAGAGAGCAAGACAGAGCTGTCATTCATGGTTTAGTGGGACCTTGGCAGTGTTAGATGTACAGTTGGGCTCGATGGTCTTAAAGGTCTTTTCCAACCTAATGAGTCTGATTCTATGTTTAGATCCAGGTTTAACCAAAAAAAGAGGGAAGAGATACAGTGGGAACACAGCTGTGATATTTGCAGCAGTTTGCCCTCCCTCCGAAGTTCACTGAGAGTTCTGCATGAAGATGGCAAAAGGTAAAATCACCATTTCTCAGTGTTAAAATAGACTGGCCAGCACAACTTTTCCAAGGTCATCCCTGTTCTCAGACTCTGTGCTGCAGTTTTCTGCACATAGTTGAATTTTGTACCCTTCATTAGCTGGTAACCATACACAGTGCATTAAAACCAAACCAAATTCTTCCAGGCTTTGCACCCCTTTCATGGCAGATGCTTCCTTAACCTCTGCCATGTCTAACCATGAACTTAACACTGTGCTGATGAACTTTCTGAGATTAGGGAACTTTTTAACGGTGTTTATTTCTGGCGTTCTTAAAAATAATCAGCCTGTGCATGCTGTGCTAACAGATCCAGAGCCTTGAGAAGGGTTTCCTCAGTTCCCTGTAATGCCAAAGTCCAGGAACATTTTTCCTGGATTAGAAATAAATTTTAAAAGTAAGTTAAACCATGTGAACTTAGTACTTGTGCAGGGAGCAGACTCGGCTGCATCAGTGAGATGTCCTTTGCTTGGCTGTAAGGCAGAGCTGTTGCAAACAGCTTCGGGGAATTGGAATCAGCCCCACCTGAGACTTTCATAAGACCCTTCAAACTCATTCCTGGTGTAAAATATGTCTGAACTCTGCATCCAACCCTGGCATCTGTAGTTGGGGCATCCAGGACCTGTGTCAGGAGCTCTCTACGCTGGCATTTACAACTCCCTTGCAGGAGGGTGACAGCTGTGGGAGGGAATGCACTTCCATCCCATCCCTTTATCCATAGGCAGACCTATACATGGAGTTTGCAGTCCAGTTCCCTTTAAGAAGTAAATGGTATTGGTAGCTTTTAGATTAGCACTTCTCTGTTCACTTTATTATCAGTACCTACATATTTGGTAAGTTATTTAAAAGTTTGGATAATTATTTGTGATTCACACATAGGACATGCCCCAAAACAAAAACAAAATATAAAACCCGTAAGGCCTCCATGTAGATGCTGGTGGATGATCTTTTTTTCTGATTTCCCAAAAGGAAGCTATAAATCCTTGGTTCTGATCCAGTAAGTTAATACTGCAACTGTTGAAAGCAGTCACGAATCATTAATTTGAATTACCAGGAACCCACAGAAATATCAGAATAAGTTCCTGAGAAAAATGACTCCCATAGAGAAATCTGTTGTCTGTCTCTTTTCATACATGGTCCTTACCCTAATCCAAGGTGAATTTCTTTTCATTCTTTAGCGACTGAAAAACCAAGAGTCATCTTTTATCTGCTTGCTAAAGATAAAACTGTGCCTGGAATAGTTTAGGGCTGCTGTGTGCCACAGGGTCCCTGTTGTGCTGTGTGTGATGTGCTCATGGCTCACCAGGGCTGTTCTGTTATGGCTTCAGGTTTTTGTGAGGCCACCTTATTTTTAGAATGAGTTTATGCTCTGCTGCAGGGCCCCCAAGTTGCATGGATATGCAGATGGCAGAAAATTGCTACCATAAACCATTCTTAAAAGAAAGAGATCACAGAAGTAGGACAAGGTACCATCTTCAGATATTAGAAGGAAAACAAAAAAAAAAAAGAGGGGAATTGGAATTAATCCTGAAGTGAGTGTCTAGATGGTTACTTGGCTAAAGTACCACCGTGACTTTAGCTCACCTATGGGTAATGCATTTCCATGGTGTGCATCAGGAACAATAAAGAAGTCGGTGTTGAGTGATGAACACTGACCTTGGTAGCACAACAAACCCAGCCAACACTTCAGGGATATCTCTGGCAAGCTGTGCAGAGCAGTTCCTGGCAGGGAGCTCTCATCTCCAACACAGCAGATCCTGTCGTGGGTGACATGTGCAGCAGCAGACTGGCATTGCCAGGGAGAGACAGAGAGAGAGAGATCCGTGTTCCTCAGGTAATGGCTTAGAGACATGCTGGAGGTGGAGAGAGATGGGAGGATGATGACACAGCAGTAAAGCCCTGTGGGGAAGCACCAGGTGCATATCAGTGGTGATGGTGAGAACGACTCACTGCTGCCTGCAAGGAGAAGCTCCTATCAATATCACTTCTTTTGATTCACACACATGCTTTGGTATTGTTAGAGTTGTATTCAAGCTCAAAATTACTTTTTTTTTTGGAGATTTTATTTATTATGTTTTTCATTTTGTTTTGGTTTTGTTTGATTTGGGGGTAAAATTACTCATGGAAGTAATATTTTAAAGTGAGTTCTTACAGCACAGCTTAAAATCCATGAGTCTGCCCTGCCTCTGTTGTTTTCCCTGATTAGAATGGCTTTTCTCCCCTGGCTGGCTGCTGGGCTGGAGTTCTGTGTTCCAGGCAGTGCAGTGACCAGACGAGTATAAAACATCACAGGACAGGCAGTAACAGCACACAAATCTTGTAAATAATATCTAATAAATCTGAGGGAGCAAACAAGGTTTGCTGAGTTTGTCTTGTTGACAGGTGAAGTTGGGAGGCTCCTCCATGCCCGGTTCACTCTTTCCCCAGCGTGTCAGGGGAAGATTTATCTGTGTGCTTAGGAACCCTGAGCAGTGATCTTACAGCATCACCTAGAAACAGGAGAGGTTGCCAATTCCTCTCTCCCCACCTTGTCTTACCAATGAATCAAATGGAGAGTTGTGTTCCACTCTGGTAGATTGTGTTCCTGCTCACAGGAAGGAAAACTTGGGCTGATTAATGAGTTATGCTGCAAGCAATAGAAAAATAAGATCCCAAGTCCTCTAAATTCTCTAGAACTTGCACTATTTCTTAAAAACAAAGCAAGATTAAAAAAAAAAAAAAAGCCAGGCAGTAATGAGGGGCAGCTGATGAGATTTGAGCAAACATGCTCCTGGTGTTAGACTAAGAGACACAATGCCTGCTGCCAACAGGTGCATTGAATTTGGATATTGGCCAGTATATTTTTGTTTTTCACACATTTCAGGTGTTTCTTTGTGTAATGTGGGCGATATTGTTCCTCTCAACAGCTCTTACTTTTTAACTTCCTCTGACGTCAGGCAAAATCGCCAAGTTTCTCATTCTGTTTTATGGTTTCTATTTTAATTCTCTGAGAATTTAGGATTTTGGATTGTGTTGTATTTTTCTCATTTAAATTCAGGAAACTCTGTGTGTTTGTATGTCTGTGTGCACACCTATGTACACATAAAAAAATGTGGAGACTTGAATTCTTGCTGTAAGCATCTGAGAGCTGGCAGGAACTGAGTTAAGAGCTGTAGGAGCAGCCACAGCACGTGACTGTCCTGTGTTTGATGTTCAGCAAAGGAAGGTGACTTCCAGGGCCCAAGAAAATTTGAGAAGTAGCCATAAAACACAGCATAGCTGAATTTGGGGGCCCTGCTACTGAGAACTCAGCAAGTCTGGTTCTTTTAGCTTAATTCTCTCTAAGTAAATTAAATTCCCCTGAAATAAGTGTGTGTAGGAACAGTTCTGCTTAAAATTCATACAGTATTTTAATCTGATTTAACTTGCTAGATAGACAACCAATAATTTTCCCCTTATCTTGAATAATTCTGTATGTGGGTAACACTGTAGGGTGAAATAAATAAGATTACTTTTTAAATTTGACTGGGTTCATTTTAGGATAAAAAAACCCAATTGTTATGAAAATACAGCATGCTAGCACCTTTCTGTGTTAGCTTTCTGCATATTCCTCATCCACAGTATTAAAAGGAAATGATTATGGTTCCTTTTCTGCTCCTCTTTCAGTGATTATTTAGAGCTAGGAGATTATTCAGCTTGATAGTGATCCCTTCTTGTTAATCTGCTGTGCTTGAAAATGAATTAGGATTAGGAAAGTAACCCTTTATCATGAATGACAAAGACTCAAAGGTCACCAGTAGGTTACCTACAAACCTCTCTGTGGTCAGTCTTGTAGACAGCTTAGGCTGGAAGGATTTTGCTGATACATTTTTCTGAATCCATTTGATTCAGCTTTTCTCTTATTGCTGCACCATAACTCAGATCATCCAAAAATCCTTTCCATGTTATTCTAATTATTCTTCTAAATTTCTCTTCTCTTGCTCTTTTCTGTCCTCCTTCAGTATAACAGAGTCTCAGCTTTATTAATCAGCCTCTTGTAGCTTCAGAGTACTTTGAGGAGCAGTAAGTTGTTTGTAAAGTGCAAATCGTGCAACAATGAGGCAAACGAAATTAGAAGAATTAAGTGATTCTCCTTGGGGGAAGTTTGGTGAGCAGACCAGGATTAGAAATCTGTTCCTAACCTTCCATTTTGTGTTTCAAGTGTCTCTTTCCTTGCTGCCTTCTCATCTTTATTTCTCTGACCCGCGTTCTCTTTCTTTTCCTCCCTGCATAAATCCCTCCTGCATTCATTCAGCGAGCAGCACCTCAGAGCAGGACCTTTGCCAGATGCTTTACACACCGAGCTCTGGGAGCGCTGACTCGGCACAGGAAGATCCCGCTTTGTGGCAGGGACAATATTCCCTGGAAACGTTGGGAAATGGCTGGAGCTGGGCTCAGCCGTGATTCTCACCCAGCGCAGGAGCCTTTCCCGGAGCTCGGCTTAGCGAGGACGCTGCCCTCAGCCAGGGACGTTCCTGGTGCTGCTCGGGATGAGCTCGGACCCTGCAGCGCTGCCCTTGTCCTGGCCCTGCTGCCAGGGGCTCTGCAAACAGCACCCTGAGGGCTAAAACCCCCCTTAGGCAGGGCTAAAACCCCCCCTCAGGCGGGGCTAAAACCTCCCTTAGGCAGGGCTAAACCCCCCCCTCAGGCGGGGCTAAAACCCCCCCTTAGGCAGGGCTAAAACCTCCCTTAGGCGGGGCTCAGCTCAGTGCTCAGTCCTGTGGCCGCTGACAAATCTCCCGGCCTTTCTCTGCCCACTGCGCTCCACATGGAGTTTTCACAAACAGGGTTTGGATTATTATTTTGACTTCAACAGGTAACATTTTAACTTAAAAACTAACAATTCTGTGCCTGCTGAAAGCAGCTGGTAGTGTTGTGTCTGCTCATCTTTTCTTCCCCGTTAGAAATTAAGATTATGGTTAAAGAGGTCCCTTCTGGTGTGGTTTTCACATGAAGTCTTAAAAGTGGTTTTGACTTATGTCAGGGAAAGGAAGGTTTTGAGCCATTCAGAATTTCCTTTATTCATGTTGGTTTCGTTGCAATTTCACAAATTTAAAATAGAGGTTCCGGATGAAACTTAGTTTCTCCAAAATAGTTCCTGGAAAACAGTATAAGCTCTCTTCCTGTTAAGTAGCATAAAAAGAGAAAAAATTTCAAGTATGATTGAAATTTATCTATTTTTCTTCTACATTCAGGCAGACAGTTCCATTCCTGTAAATTGGAGAGGGAAAACTCTTTAAAAAAGACATTTTATGGTCCAATTTCTGTGTTATTAACTGAAGTCCACATGGCAAGGAAAAAACCCCAAGTATTATGTACCCCATATTCTATCTGTCCTACTGTAAGGCAAAAAAGGATGAAAATTGGTGTCTGAACGTAGAGCTGACCCTACAGCTTTGCAGCCAGAACTGATGGGTCTCAACTCTGAGTCATCCCAGAGAGCACAGTGGGGTGCTTTAAAAAAGGAATTGCAATTGAGACAAGAACTGTGGGAATTGGAAGTCCAGGGTCCCTTTACTTGAAAGAATAGAACCAAATCCAGCTTTTAAAGTGCAGTGAAAACCACTGGAAGACATCAGAAAAATGTCTTGATGAAAGAACCCATCTTGTTTCTGTGTATTCTGTTTATACCCAATGTTTTAAGTACGAAAATCCTTTATTTGAGAGTAAATGTATAGATATTATTTGCACTTAACCTTCTGTTCAGAGCACGAGTCCAGCAACAAAGCAGCTATTCACTGGTAAAATTAATGGGCAAATGGAAGGGCTCTGTGAGGAGGAAGGGAATCATTTGCAATCCATTTCAGTTCCCAGGTCTCCAGCCTGTGGTTCCTAGAGACAGAGACCACATTTCCTGACTCAGAGCAGTTAACAGTTTGTGATCTGGGGATTTCCAGGGAGTTTAAGGTCTGTTTCTAAGAGCACTGCTAAAAGAACAGTTATAGGCTATTGCAGATTGAAATTCAGAGTTGCATTTGCATTGTAAAATATTTCTGTAAGCAGTGTGCAGGAGAATGTTGCTGAAGGTATGTGCATGCTCAGGGAGAAACAGGAGCTCCATCAGTTAAGGAACTGAGAAGTACTCACAGGGCACTTGGTTCTGACCACTGGAAATAGCAGCTCTTCCCTTTGCTCTGGCTGAGCTCATTTAGCTGTAACCTGGACCTGGGTTGCTGCTCTGAGGAAGGAGATGTTGCACAGGGCAGAATAGGCTTCAAGGGCTTCTTAGGAGCAGGGAGAAGGAACCTTTTGTTCCTTCCTGCAGAACTACTGTTTAATTGGTAAGTTGGATTCTTTGGGCACTTCTTACGGCGTATCTGAATGTGGTTTTGCACTCTGCAATGTGTAAATTTGTACTTGTGTTTCTTTCCTAAAGCGAACCTGAGTCTCCCATGAAATCTGCCCAGATTCCATGGATGTTTAGAAGATGACATTGAGTATTCTTTGAGCTCTAATGCAAGAACTTTGCATAGTACAGCTTCAGAAAGTTAATGTGAGCACAAGAGAGTGCTTCCTCTGTAAACTGCTGTTTCCTTTTTGGAAGCTGGGAAAAGCAAGTTGTATAACATATTCTAAAATACAGTTTTTACCGATCCCCTGGTTCTGTGCATGGCATGTTCAGAATGTCAATGCATATAAAAACCAGACACTTTCCTGCCTTCCTGAGAAACCACTGCCTACAATAGGACAGCAGTAGGGCAAGGGGATCGTAATTATGTGTTGACCTCTCACTTCCTGAGAGAACTCCATAAAATTCAAAATAATTGCCCAGTGCCCTGGTACATATTGGTCTCCCTTTGGGATTAATAAACTCAGGGGTCTTTGGCCTCTGAGGTGCCTGACCTCTGTGGGACACACGCAGAGGCACCATTAGGATCAGCATGGAGAAGGATCAAAGGTGAGAGGGAGAGCAGTGGTGGTCAGGGCCCCACGTGGCAGTAGAGATCTTGGTTCTTTGTCTCTTTTGGGCTCCATGGACTTCAAACCTTTGCCACTCCTTTGCCAGGGAAGTGCTCTTGCCATGAGATTACAGATTTGCCAGTGGCTAGAAAAAAAACCAAACTTCCTAGAGTGATGGAGAGGCCATCCATGNGAGGCTGAAGAGAATGAGTAAGAGGGAGAAAAACTTCACAGAGTGATGGAGAGGCCATCCATGTAAGGTTTGAGTTCACTTCAGGGCTGGTGATATTTGGTGCTTTCTTAGAGGGATGAAATTCATAACCACCTTCCCACCAGTAAAGCTGATTAGTGTTTGTGCAACCCTTGGCTGTTTCCAGTTCCAGCACTAACTCAGCTCTTCACTCCCTGGGCCTCTGTGCAGTGCAGATTTATCCTCAATCCAGACATCCCAGGTCTGAAACCTCTTTGCAAGTGGGTGTGTTAGACCAGGGGTGATTCGATTTTTAAGAAAAACTCTTCAGTCTCTTCTGTTGGTTGTCTGAAGTGTTGCATCACTCTCCATATTCTCTGTTGTCACACCTGCTCTTAGGGCCCTGACTTGTCTGGGTGAATTGTGCAGGAAGTTGTTTCCCAGCTGTGAGCTGTGTGATTCCAAGTGGGAGCAGGTGTGATGACCCTCCCTATCCCACACAGAGCTCTCCTCACCTGCATCCAGCCCACTGAGTAGTTTTATCAGCATCTCTCCTGCTGGTAGCGTAAAATCAGTAAATTATTTCTGCAGGAATTAAATTAGGGCTGCATTTTACATCACACAGTGAGGTGTGAGGTTTTGCAATTGTCTAAAAATATGTTTAAATGCAGTATTTTACTGAAAAGCTAATTTATACTGAGACATGCCAGAGGCAGTTCTGTAAGCTCTGGTATTAATAAAAATATTTTCTTCTGATTCACATCTCACTTGAGTGACCCCAGCATCTAGTGTGGTGCGGGTTCAAAACAATTTATCTTTTCCATGTGTATATTTATCAGGACTCACTCTGTTGTTCTGAGAAGGGGTGTTACATCAGCGTTTTCCCTTCCAACTGCCTATTTTGTGATTTTGTAGGATCTGGATGAGTTCTCAAATCGTCAAGAGATTGTGGGTGGAACAAAAGGAAAAGACAAAAGATAGGAGTAGTGTTTCAAGAAAAATCTGTTTTTGTGGTTCATTCTCTTGATGGGAAAACTGACTAAAATTGCCTGTTCATTATGTTTTCATAACTTCAGATTTAAATGGAGTTTGGGGTTTGGCTTTTTTTGTGTTTGTTTCTCTGTTTCAGTAAGAACACAGAAAGGCACTTTCATTGTTTTCATGCTTAGGAGGCTCTGAACTTTGGACAAGTAGACTTTTTATTCTTTCCAAAACCTCCATCTGAAATTGTGTCTTTCAAGCTCAGAAATATGTTTTTATCTTTGTAATGACTTTGGTAATCATGTGACTTCTTTTTCTCCCCATGAAATTGTTTTATTATCTGAATGAATGTGAATGTACACCACCAGTGAGGTTCCTAAGCTGCAGATAAAGTGGCTTTGTTTTGTTTGAGGTTTTGTTGCCCATTAATGTTCCCTGCTGAGGGTTGTACAACAGAAAGGTTTGTTTACTCTGGGCAGTTTTCAAGCACCGATATCTATGATAACAAGAGTTTAGCAAGTGCAATTCTCTTTCATAAACTCCTTTCTTTCAGAAGATGCACGCCATTTATTTTTTTTACAGTTGCCATGAAAAGTCAACTTTTCAACCAGTTTGATGGATTATTGAGGACTTGTAACCTTGTAAGAACCTTGGCGCCAAAATGCAGAAAGATGACTTGATATCCACCAGGGAAAATGCAAGTGGCACATAACTCCTGCTTTGCACCCCAAATCAAACTGTACTAATCTTATGACAGATCACATTTTACACAGCTTTTATCTGAAGGACCCCAGAAGGTTTGCCATCTGAGATATTCACCTGTAAGGTGAATTGATGTTTATCAGCTCAATGTCTTATATGAGGAAGATGCCATGACCAATACTGTGTTGGCATAAAGCTGTTAGTGAATCTAATGAGCTGGAATGGAACCGCTGCTTAAGGGGGAACCAGAATGCCAGAAATTCTGCACTGGCCTTACCAATTAACTGGTATTCAATTAATTTTAGGATTAAAATTAAAGAATTCCGAGTAGTCATTTTAAATATTCCACTTCTGACAAATCTCCCTCAAATCCATTTTAAAAAACCTGCAGCCTGACTTTTGAAAGGAATTTAAGAGCCCTCTAAAATGGCAGTGTGTAATTGAAATTCCAGCCACGTGTCATCAGATTTGAAGTAGCACATTGTCTTCTGTCTGATAACACACAGTGATACCGAGCCAGCCCCGAGGAAATGCACTCTCTGTTAAAGCTCCAAGGAAATAAAGAGCAGAGGTAGTGCTTGGGTCAAGAGTCCAAGCCATTCCTATCATGAGCAATCATATCAGTATAAATCCTTTTGGCAGGTGGATTAGGCTTACTCTCAGGAATCCGAGTTGCCCCTGAAGCTCTTCTTGGAGGGCTGTAACAGAATCTTATACCAGCTTTCATTTTACTTCAGCCAGTTTCTGGCCACTGATTTGTAATGCAGATGTTTTAGCCTTTCCTCCTCGATTGACTGAGTATTTGTCCTTTTCAAGTGTTTAAAACAAATAATAATGTTCTTCTTCACCTTTGTTTAGACAAGGTGACTGTGCTACTCTCCTTAAAAAAGACAGGTTTTCAATTCCTCATCTTGGTGTAGTGGTCCCTCAAACTGGCATTGCTGAGGAAATTATTCCTTATAAAACCCCACTCCCAGAGCTCTAGAGGAGGTGAGTTACCCAGTGGTCGATACTTCTCTGCCTCTTCCTGACCTTTCTCTCCCCAGCTGTGCACTGCCATGTCCTGCCCATGATGCACAGAGGGCTTGGGATCAGCTCCAGATTTCCTAATAAAGAGAAGGGTTTTTCCTCCGGCCACAGGTAAAGCTAAGGCTCATAGTAACGTTTTTATTTTATTACAAGTGGCTGTGTATTATTAAATTTTTATCCTTCTTGTTTATTCTCTTAAACAAGATCCTCCACAAATAAAATTCCTGTGTATAATGTAGCCTCAGCATATGCTGACTATGCCTCCCTCGGTTGTCAGGAACTCCCACAAGTGCTCCCCTACTTTTCGAACCAACACTATTAATTAAAATACTAAATAAACATGGTCCCAGATGCAAAGCTGAGGAACACTAGTAGTGATCATCTTCATGCACAGCATTTTCCCATTCAGAACACTTGTAAGGTTTTTAGCCTTTTTATTTTTTAAAACCCCATCTTACAGTTTTTATACAGGTTCCTTCTCCTTTGTCATCATTCCATTATTTCTCATCTGGTTCTACACTGTCTATTTTTCACAGGCACGGACTGTGGCATTCAGGTCATAGCTCCCTTTAGATATAAATAAATTTTACATTATAAGCGAAGCCAAGTGCCTTAGAGATTTCTTATCTGAGGTTGTCTATGCCACTGTGTTCACAGCCCATCGTATAATCTAGGAAATGTAATTTTGCCATGCTTTTAATAGTTTTTATTGAAAACAGAATAAGAATAAGTTGCTTAAAGATGAAAAATGCGGTAACTAAACTGATTCAGCTTAGACTGAAAGAACAAAATAATTCAAGTGAGTGTATCTACAAATTAATCTACCAGTTATGAAAGCAAAGTGTAAAGCTGATATTAGAATATTTCAGTCTCATTTAATAAGACACCGTCTAACCTGAAGGGTACATAAGAAGCAGATGCTTTGAGGTCAGGTGCCCCAAGCACTGCTCAGTCTGAAGTCTAAGGATTGAGCTACTGATAGGCATAAAGCAGGAGTCCCTCAACATGGATTTGTTTGGTATTAAACCCTCTCAAATAGGAACTGGTAACCCTGATAGGAAAGGCTGGTTTGGATTGTCTTATGGCAACTTTAACTTCTGTGGCATTGCTTTTGTTACCTGCAGTCAGGCAGTGGAGGCTTAGGTGGGTTCTGTAAAGCTTGGACTGCTCAGCCTGACCGTAGCAACGCCTCAGGTGTTTCACCTGCATCTCCTGGGTGGCCAGGGAAGAGAAGAAAGGAATATCTGGAGCCTCCAGAACTGTTCACTGGTCATTCGAGGTACATTTTGCCTTCATACAACCTTTGCATTTCGTAAGTCTCATTAGCTTTAGGAACTATTCCCATGATTTCAAGATCTCCTAGAGCCCATCTGGTCTGTTCCCAGAGAGCAAAATCCTCAGAGTGAATCAGAAAAGATTTAATTCCAGAAATGCAAAGAACAGGATATGTGAGTGGTTACTGCTGGTAACGTTACACCGCCAGACTTCTGACAGAGGTGGTGAGAACAACACCCATGATTAGTAACTAATCACTATCTAATTTCTTAAAGTTGTCTAATGATCTCATCGTGTTTTTTCAATGCACATATTCTTGTTGCAGTTTTTTCCTGTGTTCTCCTTTTTTCTCTTTTAACAGTTTCCTCAGACCCCTTGCTAAACAGAAATCTGGGAACCACCAGGTCTCAAAGCACAAATTCTTTTTACTTTTTATGCAAAAGATATGGAAAGAATATGCAGTATAATTTATGTACAAAGAGACTATGCATATGTGATTAAAGCTTTCAAAGGGCCAACTTAGATCAAACCTCATGGTTTTCATCTGCAGAATCCCTTTTACCACGGCTTGAGTCCTGATCTTTGAATTTCTGTCTAGGACAGATTGGCCTGCCATGGTCACCTCTGTGAGAACTGACCTCAGGCAACAAAATGGGCTTCTCTGCTGTAATTACCCATCCTTTGTGTGAATATTCGTGTGAGTATTCTATAAAGGTTTACATTTGTCTATATATTAATCTGTGGGTTGTCTGTAATGCAATAACAAATTTGTTACTGAGCAGTGAAGGAGGGCAGTGGCTTCAAAGAATCAGCCAGCTTTAGTAACTCTGTAACCTGCATGCCCGAAGAACTTATTCTGTCCTTAAGCAGGGGCCGTCTGTATGAAATTCTTTTACCTGGGAAAACACTGAGTCTGTGCTTTCCTCAGTGTGTGTGCAGCCCCTGTCAGCATTAATTGCCAAATTCATAAAGAAAGTAGACCCTGAACTATTGTTTTCAGAGCCAGCAGCACAGCAGATCCTACAGCTGTGTGTTTGTAATTGTGCCACGGCGAAACAAGCCCTGGAGCACGCAAAGAGACTTGGAGATTTCCCACCTCCCTGACAGCTTTTCTGACTAATTCAGCTGTGCTGGCAAGTCCTGCCAGTTACCACATGCTATTTTCAGAATAAAGTGGATCTAGCACCAGGCAAGAGGCTCCAGCAGTGACGTTTCCCCTTTGTTTCAGAGAGGTGTATTTAACCCTTCTGCCATCCCTAATGGCCGTTATGTGGGTGTGATGTGACATAAAAAAATCCTTTTGAATATTAACGAAACTTTGGCTCCTCTCTGCACAATTGTTCTCTCCAGGAGTTTAAAATACAAATACCTAAAGGCCTGTTTTATAGGAGTTCTTCCCTTTTTTGTAAGCATGTCTGAGAATCTTGCTGGCCTGGGAAAATGGCCTGGTTTGATGTTTAATTGCCAGTTCTGTCTTCCTTGAGGGATCTCAGTGCAGCTCCACCCCATCACCCCATCTGCCCTCACTCTGCCTTGGGGCAGGGGTTCTTCTCCAGCCTCCTGGCACTGGCTCTGCACAGTCAGCAACTCAGCAGGGTGAACCTTCCTGTCCCTCTTGTGAGTGAACACCTTCCACCTGGCTCCAATGGCACCTGCCAGACCTGTCCCAGGATGGCTGCTTGGGAGCTCCCTTCCTTTGACAAAGCTCCAGAGGAGCTCGTGCTTTTTGCTCTTTCCCAGTTGGAACGTGATTAGATTTGAATTTTATTGTGAAGGAAATACAATAATAACATAAAGAAAGAATAAAGAATACCTGCAGGATTATTTTGTTTGGTTTTGCTTTAGATATGGAGTAAACAAAGAAGGCTTCTTCCAATGGGAAATTCATTTATTCTGTCAAAAATAAATGAAAATATTACTGCAGAAAAGTGCAATGGAGGTAATATTTTATGCATAAAGACTACTGGATCAACTTGAGTGATCAGTCTTCTGTTTCATGTAAAGCTTTTATGCATAAAAATTAATGCAGGTAAGAGCCATTACTCAAGTTTCAAGCCATTTTGAATGTGAGAGCATTCCTTTATATTTGCTCTGGAGTCTCTGCATTCTTCTAAAACAGGAGAGGATTTTAACATATTCCTTTGGAGCCCACTGAAGGATTGTCTGGTGTTCTGCAGTTCTCTTGAGACTGCTCTCTAAACATATGCCAAGGTGATCATTGGGTTCTTTTAAGCAGAGCAGCCTGAGAGCTTCGGGCTAAGATGGAGTTGGGAAGTGGATGGACTTGGAATGTGGATTTCAGTAGCAGCATGGCCATTGCTTAGCACTGAAAGTTTGGTGAAAATTGAGTTGGTTGCCTTTCAAAAGTTGCCCAAACTTTTTTTGTTTATCAACAAAACAATTTTCCATTCTCTGGCTGTGTTGCTACAGCCACCTAAACCATCTGTCTGCAAAGGAAGAAAACAAATTACCCTGCAGGTGATATTCAGCATCAAAATGATCAGACTAAATGAGTCAAGTTTGGCAAAATTATAACTAACTAAAAACTGCATCTCTTGATGTCAAGTGTCAGAACAGTTTTTGTGAATAATATTTTTCTGCTTTAGCACATTTATAGCAGAATCTTCAGTGAGTCCTAGAAGGAAATAAAACCCCGTTTAATGCCTGCAAAAGTGAAAACAGAGGTGTTTTTCTTGTACTGTTTAAATGTCTCCTTGTGTTAGTATTGCAGTACTCAGCATAAAAGTCTAAATGGATTTCCTCAGCTAACAAAATGAAATAGTCCATAATATCCCCCAGCTCCTGCAGCACCAGTGCCAGATCGTGCCATTAGAACTATGATAACTTACAGGAATAACTGTAATTCAGTCAAACTTGAAATAAAAACTGTGGAAAATATGTTGCTTTGGGGGAGATGAAAATATACCAGCAATATTGATCTTAGTACCATATGATGTTCTTGCTGCATTCACATGTGACAGGACAAAACAGATAAAAATGAAGAGCTGGCTGCCTGTCACATGACTCAGCAGCCTTTTGGAAGCAGGGATGTTGCTTTGTGTCTCCTCCCAGTTCCTCTCCCCTCTTTCTGGTTAGGAAGAGGTACAAAAGCAGAGCCTCCTGGGTTTCTGGCTGTTTGCTTTGCTAAGAGAAGTTTTGGATTTGTTTGTTTTGAATAAAAAGCTGTTCCTTGAGGCTAAGGACATAAAAGAGCTTTGGCAGTGAAAGAGCTTATTATTTAGAGTGGATAATTCTTCTCTAAAACTGTATTCTGAAATACAGAATACGTTCTGAAATTCTTCTGAAAGATATGTAGGACCTTGTCCTTTTCTCTCCCCTAAATTTTTGCTTTCCCTTTTTTCTTTAGGAACTGCAACATTTTCATTCTTACATGCCAAGAATGAGGCTCAGACCCAATATAACCATATGGTCTGTATCCAAAAGTGATGAAACCTTAAGGATAGCTGTATCTGAAGATTCTTGTCTACTTGGGGGGAAATATATACTCTATAAACAATTAATTGATGAATGCTGAATTCATCCAACCAAACAAACATATTCCTAAACATCATTCTCTGATTTCATTTACAAGGCTTGGGCAGAATTTTACCAAACAGAAAAAATTATTCCCTCTTTTTGGCTAAAGACAAACTTAACACTTGCTTTCAATGCAGGAGCTGTCACTGAAGGTGATTAAGCTTGCTCTAATTTATTGTAGTTTACAAGGCAATAGCAAAAAATGCATATATATATATATATATATATATATATATCATACCAATCCATATGGTGCTATGGAAGCATTTCTCTCCAGTAGTATATGTTTAGAAAATGTCTGTCTGTGCCAGTGCTTGAAGCAGTTTCAGAGTAAGCCTTTGACTAGTGCCATAAAGATCTTCTGTTCTTCTCAGTTAAAGAATCCTGGAAACAGCTGCAGACCTGGAGCTGTGTCTGTGTCTTCAAGATCATTTCTAGGGCAGAGGCCCAGGTGCCTTGGTTTGGTTAGGCAGAAATATCAGCGATTCTTGCAGTTGTTTGCAGTGGAGTCCCTGTATTTATTTCAGCAGCCAGAGGAGCTGTGCCTGCCTCTGATCTCACACCCAGACCTGATAACTGGGACTGGCTGCATCCAGCGGGCCTTGGCAGGTGTGAGCCTGCTGCCTCTCCCATTCACCATGGAGCTGGAAACTAGGTCAACACTGGAGAGGCAGTTCAATGCTGAAAGGAATGCACAAGCTCAAGTATTTTCTCCCTTTTGTCACGTTTTGATGTATTTTTAAGCTCTTGAAGCTCCTTTAGGAGTGGCAGGAATTTCTCCTCACGTGCCTGCTGTAGTTGTGTGACGCTCCAAACTGCATGGCAGTTCTCTATCGTTTTCATGTTGCTACCTGAATTTTGCATGTAAGGTTTTCAGAAACCCTGAAACTTTTCTTTCCCCATTACTAGGGTAGGGTTGTGTGTAATATCTTTCACAGTTCTGGCTACCAAGCTGTCGTCATCTCCCTCAGTCGTGTTTGTGTCTGAGGACGTGCTGCTGGCACCATTTTGGTTTAGCTGTGCTGTGCCTCTTCTCCTTCTGTTCTCGTGCTGATCCAAGTCCCAGATTTTTCCTTAACAGGAAAGTGCATGTTATGTTTCTGTCACTGCAAATTCTCATTTTAGTTGAATAATCCTGTTTTTAACTTTCCAATCCATCATCACAAGGTAACCTAGCAGGACTTTGTTGTGAATGCCATGCGTGCTGATCTGTGTTTCATCGTCTCTCTTGACAACGTGTGCAGCCTCAGAAACCCACTGGCTGCAGATTCCAAGTGGGACACTTCCAAGGATATGAGGAAGCGTGGCTTTGGGGCAGGGGCAGCAGTGCAGGAGGCGGATGCTCATATTTTTAGTTTATTTTTGGATAGGAAAGAGAAGCTGGACAAATTGCTGGGAATGATAGTAGGTATGGCGTGCAGGAAGATTTCAGTGCAGGCAGGTGGCTGTGCTTAGCAGATACTGCCAGCGATAAGATTTTTATCTATATTTAAATTGCCTTAATGAACAGACTGGTTTGTATTCAAAACTGTTTTCACAGTACACAAAAATGGCAGGAGAAGAAATACTGCTTTGAGAAAAATTCAGGAATATCTGGTGAAAGACAGAAGTTTCATCTGTTTATTCGGGGTGGATTAATTATTTTCCATGTGTGATTTCCAGAAGCTTTTTCCTATACATAGTCTTTTGAGCAAATAAATCATGTACTTTTCTAACAATTCTAAAATTCTGATCTTCCATTTTTGTCCCCCTTTTCATCCCTTCAGTTCTGCAACAAAGCAGAATGTTATCCCCCACATGCCACACGAAGCCTTCAGTAAGTTTTTAATATTCTGTACGGAAAGGGAAGTTTGGATGTTTATGTCCTTTTTTTCTTTTTTGGAGGGGGGAGTGGAGGGATTGGGGATGGGATTCTTTGATAAAAATGTCTCCTGAGACTCTTATCTTGTTCTGTAGAATGTGCAGATAAATTATAGCTTTGAAGACACTGTAGTTTGGTAGAAGACAATTTATCTGCTGAATGTATTAGGCCAGATCCTCTGCTAGTAATTATTTGGATGGAGCTAAATGGATTTACACCAAAAATGTGTGTGTTGCTGCTGTGTGAAGGATATGGATTGCAGGAAATGTGCTGAGACGTTGGGAAAACAAGAATTGGGTATGCTGGAGAAGTCTAGTTTAGAAATACAATTATATTTTTACATATTTCTCTATGGAAATGATCTTTCAGGACAGGAGAATCAAGATGTGTGAATAACAACGTAGGTCATTAAAGGATAAATTGTTAGGGTTGGAAAGGACTTTTGGAGATCATCTAGTCCTACCCCAAGGAAGACAATTTATAGGGGTTTTTTCCATTTCCTTTTTGCCTCTTTCCTCATTAAATGTTTTGTGGGTTTTTTTGCCAGTATGCACAGAGTGAAACTTTTAAAAATGTATTTATCAGGAGTACAGGCAAATGCACACTGAAGGATGCTGACTGTGATGTGCTTCTGTTCTCTCCCAGCAGATCAGTGGGGTGAGGAAGGAACAGAAAACCAACATGCTTATACCTTGGGAATTTTCCAGGGTTGAAGACCTTGGGTCCTTGTTTACGTGCTGTGGCTGTGCTCAAACGCAGAGTTTTGTGAAACTTCTTGGATCAAACTCCTTGTTGGATGTGCATCTGATTCGGTGCTGTGCTGCCTCTTGCAAACAGAGCTTTTGAAGTTTGTGTGGCCCCTGTTTGTAAACCAGAGCAGCTGAGAGTGCCTGGGCCGGTCTGCACACACTGACTGGGGTCTGCAGCTCTCTGAGCTCTCTGCAGCTCACCCACCACGAGGCACTCAGCTCCTTTTCTCTGCACCTTTTGACAGCGCAGCTGCCCCTGCAGGGCCTGCAGATGATCCCTTTCAGAATCAGGTCTGTGAGCTGTGCTGTTCTTCCTGCAGTTTGTCACATTTGCACGCAGCCAGGAGCTGAGGCAGCTGAGCAGAGCCCATCTCTAGGACCCGGAGCCACTTAAGAGCAATTCTAGTGCAAAGTGCCTGAAGTGATTATAGTCTTAGAGGAGTTTCCAAATTAGAGAAAAAACTATCAGTGAGTTTTACTCGGTGTTAGCAAATAAACATGGAGCGTGCAGAGTGTGGTTACCTGGGGAAATTTAGGGAGTTTTAATCTTCGGCTTGGAAATCAAAGCATTAGCACATAACTGGGGAAAGATGATGGACCTTTTGTTTCCAAACACTGTACGTAGCTCAGGCTTTCTGGCAATGTCCCTGGGATTATATTCATTCCTTCTGAAGCTGCAAATTGATTAAATTACATCAGTGAAAGGCCACTAATGACATGTTTTAGCTTGCTTTCTATTGCAGCAGCATGTTAATCTTGCATTTGGAATTTGAATGACAAGGTGGCTGCTGTTCCAAGGAGCTGTTGGTCACACACGATCCAGTGAAGCCTCTGACCACAGCTCTTAGAAGAGAAAACAGAGGAGGGAAATCCTGCAGTCCTGCTTCTTCTCCACATTGACAGTGATGGAATAAGACTGCTGTGTTCCAGTCTTTTTTCATAGTTATGTGGAATTTTAACAGCTCTCTCTAGGTGTGGTGCTGAAACATCTTTTTCTAAAATTTGTTCTGTTTCTTCTGAAAGTTTCCAAACCCTTCTGTGTGTGTCACTGGACTCTGGGTTTGTGCACACTGATTTGTTAATACCCATCAATGAAACCATAGATTATCTTATTTCTTCTCCCCATATACAAAACCCCAAGCACATGGGGATGGACTGCTCTGGCTCACTGGGAACTCCTGTCATGAGCTCTCAGTAGAATCTCATCTGGTTTTATCCCTTGAGTTCTCTGCAGCTAAACTTTATATCATAATAGCTCTGAGTGTTCCCTTCCCACCCTGTTTCCTGAGCTATAGTGAGACTTTTTGACACCTCAGAAGAACTCTCTGTATCTTGCATCCTGTCCTTTCCCCGTGTCCCTCTGCCATCACACTGCCTCTAATTATAGCTCCACACTGGTGACTCTTTCTCCTGGGTGGCAGCAGCAACCCCTGTGGCTCAAATAAATGTATTCCTTATGGTACCTTCAGGGACTTCAGGGACCTGAAGTATATACTGTGTATTTAGTGTATTGTTAAAATGTGTTTATTAAATATTTCAGATAATCTGATCTGAATTATGAGGTTAATGACGAAATATTTAAACAGCTACATATTCACATAATTCCCTAGACTTTAAATGAGACTTAGGCATTACTTAAAGCTGCACCTTAAAAGTCTTTTTATCTCTAAAACTTGTATAATCAGGCCTAACTCTGTATTGTACTTAAATTAGTATAATTCACATTTTTGTCTTCCCATCTCAATATAAACCACAATTATTTAGGTTCTCGTTTAGATAATCCCTAAAATGTGATTCATATCTCCTTTATGCACTGCTACTGCCATTTAATTAAATTAGTTCTTACAGCAGCCTCAGGTACCAGCACAGTTCTGCCTCAGTTCTGAGCACTCCTCCCTGATTTGATCAGGTTTCTGGAGTCCCAGCCCAGGTTTTCTGCAGAGCTTGTTTGTTGTGCAAGCACCATCAGTGCTCGTTTCTTGTAGTGGGATTCCGCAGGGTAGTGAAGCATTTGGGAAAACTCGGCTGTAGCTGCTGCTGTGGAGCCAAGCAGTCAATTCCAGGAGTTTATTTCCTCAAGTTCTCTCAAAGTTGGGGGATGAGGAGTCCCTCTGCAACATGTAACTAGGCTCTAGATAGCTCTGAAGTGAATACTTCTGAAAGCCTCTGTTGGGGGTCATGTCTTGCCAATGTGGATCACCAGCAGTGGCAAAGCTGGAATTGGAACAAGAGAATCATAGAAATTGCCTTTGAAACAAATTTTGAGATTAAATTACAAAAAATAGGCTTCTTTAAAGCTGTTGAGGTTAAGTATCAGATCATTTTTCTAGTCAACTGTGAACTTGTGTGTGTCATTTGAAATGCAATTATACAAGTTCAGAATTTGATACCATTTTTTTAACATCAGTTTTCACAGCAGGGGTAAAATTGAAAGCGATGAACCACAGCCCCTGAAAATTGGCTTTTCATAGGAACTTCAGACTGCAATTTCTCCTGTTATTGGCTGGTCTGGCAACACAGTCATCCCTAAATAAACGGCACTTCTTTTAGCCATGTGAGTGATTGTCCCGGTAGTAGTAAAGCTGTGATTTCTTTCCTTGAGGAATTTCATTGTATCTGTTCCTTTCTGTGAGGTTCTTGAAGGACATTTTTTCACAAAAACCAGCTTTACTCTGTCAAGCAACAGAGTCACTGGGATCCAAGGCTCCAGAAATCCTGTAGGATCCTCCCACTCAGTATTGCCTGGCAAGCCAATTAGCTTGATATTTTTATCTCTAACCTGATTTGGAACTAATTGTAAATTACTATTTTATCATTCTGTTTTCTGTGATAAATGCCCTACTCAATTATTATTAGATCTGCTCCTAGGACAGCTGAATCTCCTTCTATCTATGCCATACCTTGTGGCTTTGCAATCTAAGGAGGATACAGAAGCAAACTCATCCTACTTCACTGATTCTTGATTTTGGCCCAGAGCACAGGGGAATGTGTTCCCTCTTTGAGACAGGCAGGCTTTTCTAGCACACCCTTCACTGTGGTGAAAGTACCTTTCTGTGTGAAGGTTCATGTCAGTTGTTTAATACCTGTCAAGTTGCCTTCAAAGCAAAGCCCAGTTCTCTACACTGAATTAAGAAAGTTTGAGCTGCTTCACATTTTATTCCAAACCAGTGTTCTCTGCTTTTTATTTGATGTTTTTTTTTAATCTCAGGTACTACCATGAGATAACATTCATTATAAAGCTTGAAATGCAGTTTTTACCGCAGAGTGCATCCACCTTCCATGCAATTTTGAAGTAAATCTCTCGGTCCTTCCCATTTACTGCATTTTGCTTCGCATCACTGAGTGGTGTCTCAGAGCACACAGATTCAATTCCTTCTGGTTAAATCTAAACTAGAATATGCACTCCAGGAACACCCACGGATGTGCACTCCAGGAACATCCATGGATGTCCATTAAGCAGCTGGAGAATGTCAGTTCCTGGTCCACACCAGAGCTTAGCCAAGGTGACACACATTGCAGTCTGTGTCCTCTGCACCAAGGGTTTTGCTGTGCAGGTGTTCTCCTGTCTCACTTCTCAGTGCAGGAACGCCGAGGTGATGGACATGTGAAGAACAGAAAGAATGCTGTGGTCTGAGAGGCTCCTGCTTGCCCCACTTTTGGGAAGTTCATTGGAGGAGCAGGATCAGAGAGGCAAAAAAAGCTCAGCTCATTACTGTCTGCCCTCTTCCCCATTTCTGTTCCTGCTGTGTGCTCAGGAGCTGAGGCTCTTGGCAGCTGTTCCAGCTGAGCCGAGAGAGAGTCGAGCTCCTCCGGCTTGGCTGAGATCAGTCACTGGATCTGAAGGCCCAGAGTAGGGGCACGGACGGAAGAGGCACACGAGCAGTTTGCAGTCTGACTTTGCAGTGTGTGCCCAGGCTGAAGTCTCTCTCTAGTTACAGCTCCCAGGAATCATTAGACTCACACTCCACTGGAAAGACCCCTGAGGAAGGATGGAATACATTGGAACCACAGGTACTTCCCAAAGCTGCTGCTTCCCTACAAATCTTGGCTACCTTGCTCCGTATAACTACTGTCAGAAAATGCAAGATTCATCTACCCAGATTTAATCCTCTGCATCTGAGCTTTTCTCACTCCAGGGCAGTGACAAGCACAAGCAATTCTTTTCCACAGGCAGCTGAGTTCATGGAGTCGTGTATTGAAAAGTCTCACGCAAAAATGAACTCGGTGCTCTGAATCCCTGAGATGAGGCATTTCCCTTTAGCATTTTAATCAAGGCATTTGCTGCAGCAAATGTTTAGCACTGTAAGTAATTGGTAGAGACTGCTGACATGATAAAACTGTTGCAGGTTCAGCCTAATCTGAAAAAAATCCCTGAGAACATTAACTGCATGAGCTGACCCAGTGAATCATCAGAAAAGCAAGGCATAATCCAAACGTTGTGCACAGCAAGTAGAAATATACCTGGCGTGTTTCAGAAGGTCAACACTGAGAAGACACCAAACTGGCTGCTCAAAGAGGAGCATTTTTCATGTTTTCCATGGGAGCTGTTCCACAGAGACCCCCTTGGTCTGTTTGTGAACATCCCTTTGGCAACTGGAACCAGCGTGCAGGTGGCAAAATACCGTGACTGCTTTTAGCACCACAAAGTCATTTTTGTATTGAAAGTGCACAAAGTCATGATCTTATTGGAAAAATTCTGAACATCTGAGTCAGAGCCACTTGGTAATTGACTCAAGGCTTGTATGATTCAAGAGCTGTACGTGGTTAGAAAAGTTGTTGGGAATTAATAGTGTTAGAAGTCCTTTTCTCTAAGCAAAGAGAAGCTTGAGGACACTGGGGACTGATGACAGTCAGAGAGGAAAGAGCAAGTTTGTGGACAGCCAGATAACAAAACAAATATAAGTAATATCAAGTAGAGAGCATTCGATTTGTGTATTTTAAAAACTGCCAATACCTGTGAATTCCAGTGGTCAGTATTGACCATCTTACTGACACCCTCTCTGCTAAGCCATCGTTTCTGGGATTTATTGAGCCATTCCAAATCTCTGGGCAGATTTAACCAGCTGCAATTCTTAATGAACAGCTAAAGCCGTAGGTCTCCCTTTGATATCAAGTGTAGATGGTGCTGCCCACTGAGAGCGAGCGATATCCCAGTGAGAGTTGTCATATCTGTAGCATCTTCTGGTTTATTAAGCCTTGAAGGAAGTTTTGAACTACAAAACTAAGAGAAGTGTCAGGATCCTAACAGCTAAACCATTTTCTTCCTGGCTGTGAAAATGCCAAAGCAGCCATGTTTTGTGGGGATCTTTTCTATCTTTAGGATGTTCCAGGCAATATATGATAAGGCTTCTCTCCTTTGACTCATGCACAAATGGGATTCTTTATGAAAAAGGGTACAAAAATGTTTTTTAATTTTTAGAAATGTTTTATAACGTAATACTTGTTGATAGAAAACCTCACATGTAGCCTCTAGTGGTGTAATTTTAAAATAATGCCTGTGTGTGCTAGTATATTCATAGAAATACACTTTTATTCTCAATAATTTAAATAAGTTTTCATTAGGATCACCTACTTAATAATTTGTTCCATAGAAAGTGGTAACAGCAACCTCCCTTGAAAAACACGAGTCCGAGAATTTCACCTAAGAATTACCTCAAGACTGCCCTTCGTGCTGAGCTAATGGATGTTTCTCCCAGTGACAGCCAACCTAGAGAAAAAGGCTGAAGCACTAAGGAATCTTTTACGTCTTCTGGTAAATTGTGCTGACTTATTCCCATGACTAACAAACTGCAGCTGTTCCAGTCTGAACAGTTCATCAGCCTTGAGCCTTGTCATGCCCTTGCTAGATGTGAAGAGCAATCAGAAAATTCCTTGTGTATGTGCTTCTGGACACGATCATATCAGACCTTCCACTTGTCTTTGACAGAGCTAAAGAGACTGATCTCTTTAAATCTCTGCATTAGGCATTTGGGTTTTGTTCCTCAGATCTCAAATCATATTCTTTTGGCTCTTTTTCCTGAACCATTATCTGTTTTCTTTATGGGGAAGGGTGGATATCAGAAGTCAGCACAGTATGTTGCAGCATGAGAGGGATGCAGAACTTTGTGGTGGGATTAGGTTCATGCAAATCAGTGAGAGGGAATTGTTTCCTTTTCATCTGAATCCATCTGAGCTCTGTGTCGCTCTCGCTGAGGCTTAGAGCAGTGTGAGGTTTGTGGTGCTCAGTTATGGAGCTGATCAGGCTCTGATTGCTCCATTCGAGTTGTTTGGACTGAGCTGCTGGTGGTAACAGCAGTGAAATCTCCAGAGTGGTGCATTAATCTTTATTAGATCAGTGATGCCCAGGACACACATCAGTGGGATTTTAGCAATGACAATTACCGTTGTGTTTTTCAGTGTTACAATACTTCTGTCCCAAAAGCACTTTAGCTGACACATTTAGATGACATTTAGTGGGAAGCCTCCTATGATTCATATTTGTTGTAAATATAAATTTTTTTTTAATATTTCAGCAAATAATCCTAGAGAAATTAGACATCTGTGGATTGTAAAGGTCTAAATTGGTGGGAATGATTTCCTGGAGTTTATCAGATGTCTCACAGCTTTGGAATGCAAAGTTCCCTGTGTAGGATCCATCACTATTTTATAGCTTGCTCGAGTGAATCACATAGCCTTGATTGCCCTCTGAATCAAGTGGCTGCAATTCCCATAAACGTGTATTTAGAATAAAACAGAAAATGGGACTTCTTAGTTTCGGGTAGCTCACCCTGTCTGTCTTTGTAAGCAACCTCACTGTGTACAGATTTCTTGTAGTTCACTCTCATTTTATAGGATCACTTCTAGAATAATATTTGTATTAAGAAAAACTTGCAACTGCTCTTGGCTATGATCAGGAGATGGTTTACTGGCTTCAGAATTATTTTCTAGCAGTGTGCTAAATTTCTCCAGAAGTGTCCATAGGAGGGTATTGTTTGCATCAGTCGTGTTCTGTGTTTGGGAAGAACGGGTCAGCTCCCATACAAGCTCCTTAAGTTTCATTCTGGGTGCATGCTTTGGCTCCTGGGCCTAATCTCTGTCTGGTTAAGCAGCAAAAAGGCAGGTTATACTCCTTCTTGTCTGCTTTTGTCAGGGTTACATGAGGTGTAATTATTCCTCCCTCCAAAAGAAAACGGTGATAAATGTATTTAGTAAAAAAATAGGGGGAAATGCTCTGAATAAAATTTTTATTTTATTTCAGTAGCAGTCTAATACAAGGCAGAGTTTTTACTGCAAAATAAGATCTTTTTATTGGTCATTGGGCTGGTAATGATCTACCAGCAGCGGTGTCTTCTGATCATTGTTCAACAACTTGGTTGTTGCTTGGATCACTCGTTCTTCCTTTTAAATGCGAGTATTGAATCTGCCTCATTTTAAGACTGGGATTTGAAGGTGAAATATATTGCAAAGTTCTGATTTCAGAGCAGGGCACTAAGATATCAAGATATTTTAGCATTGGGAGCCATAGAGTGGCTGTTCCCAGTTAGGTTGTGTTGCACTCTTTACCCTTTGCCTCCTTCCCATGAATCTTTTCACCAAATGGTGTTCATTTGCCATCCAGCACACGAACCTGCCACACACCCTACAGAAAACTGAAAAGGAAGGGGATTTGATTTTCTGTGTTACTTTTAAGCTCTGTCTCATTTTCCTTGTAATGTTCTCCCACTTTTTGCTTTAAAAAAAAAAAATCAGGTCTGAAAAATCTTTTTATTTTATTGTTCTTTCCTTGATATAGTTCAGATTGATTTCTGGAAGTTCTGACTTTCCCCTTCATGTTTTACAGTTGTAAGTTGTGCCTGTCTCTCTCTAATTCATACCTTTTAAAAGCCCTTTTAGGGTTTTCATTTGCATTATTAACCTCCTTTGGGGTGGTCATTCCTTTGGAGCCCAGTTTTACTGAAATCTCCTTGTTCAGTATTCACATTTTAGAAATAGTAATCTATTTACAAATTAAATATATTCTAAACCTTCATGTTCAATTTCAAAAGTTTTTCAGTCCAATTATTTTCAGTAAACAGTTACCATAGTTACTCAAAGATTCTTCTAAAGTCAAGACTGAGCCCAATGTTTGTTCACTATTCTGTTTAATTTAAATTGAATCATCCTACGTGCATTTGCTCCAAGGTTTTTTGGTCAGCCCTTCTTGTAATGCCCTTGTTGCAAACCTGAATCCCAATGGTGTCACTGAGGTATCACTCCATGAGAACTGGCTAAATGTTTTGGAAAGAAATGTGGCAGCTCTCAGGCTAACAGGAGTGGGAATGCTACCAGCAACAGGAACATTTATTTTCCCCTCTCTGTCCGGAGAGTTCATCCCTATCCCGACACAATTCCTAGAAGCAATAAAATTGAAAAGCTTTCTCATTAAATCCAGTATTAGAATGCTCTTGAAAACTTTGAGCAAACTCATTTGTTTGCTCATCATTCCCCAAAATTATTTCATCTCAGACAAATTCGGTTTTGTCCATGCTGCTCACATTTCTATTGTCTCTTTGTTTCATAACACAAGTAGATCTGTATTTCTGCACTTTATTTCAGTAATTTATTTTTATCACTTTTCATTATCATTTTCCTTAGATATTTTCATCAGGTTCTTTTAAATGACACATTAGACATGCAGGTTAATTATTAGCTATTCAGACAGCAATCTCACACACAACAGTAAAATATTTCACTTACACGATCTTGCTATATATTATTTATTTTTCCTTTTATTAGTTATATTTTTTATACTCTTCAGGGAAAAGCTGTATTGCATAATTCCAACTATAAAATGTTATATTTGTGTAATAAATTCCAGCCTTTGCCTGTTTATGTGCATTGGTAGTGATTTTAATAACATTATTTCCTCAGTGGCTTTTGCACCCAAAAATGTGTCCATTTTTTCCCTCAAAGCTACCTGAGTTGATCTAATAAAAGGTACTTCCAGTTTTTCATTATTTGTGGTGGAATGAGCACTTTGCAAACCGCAACAATTAATTCGAATTCCAAACTAACTCGCAAGGAACGGTGAATTTCTTTTAGTGGGTGAAGAACAGATTTTACCAGGTTGCAATGGAATTAGTATTGATGGAAGATTACCTGGATCCTGGAAATCCTGCCCTCAGCTCCTCCAGACGGCAGCTTGGAATCTTAACTCTGTGCTGAGTCCGGAGGGTGACGGGGAGCAGCTGTCCTGCTGCAGCTCGAGCTGACATGGCCAAGCACCCCGAGAACAAACCAGCACCTTGAACTGAATGAGAGGTGCACCAGAGGCCAAAAGATTTCATATTAATAGAAAAGGTAAAAGTTGCATCAGAATTTGTGCTCTTCTGATTCTAAACAGTAGCACGTTTGTAGCAGTGTATGCCGAGTGTAAACTCTTGGAAACCCTTCTCTGTTACCAACAGGAAGAAAAAATGAATTATTAAAAACTGTCTTAAATTTATCTTCGTAATCTGAGCAGGTTCAATTAGTTGAGATATCTGTTTGCAGTCTATGTTTGCATTTTCCTTGCCAGGCATGTTATTTCTGTATTGGTTTCTGGGTTTAGTACTACTAAATAAATACGTGAGGTTGTTCACTCTCTGTAGGACAGTTGCAGTGGCCATAGTCAGTCCAGAACCTGGTGATCTTCCACCTGATGATGTATAATTTATGAATCATATATAAAAAATATATTTCTAACTGAATCCATCCTTTACTCTGTGTCACATTGTAGGTAAAAGTGTGTCTGTAAAAAATAGCTTTTGCAGACTCTTCTCCAGGCCTTTCCTTCCCTTTGAAGGAATTAATGGATTTAATAACAGCTGAAAACTTCCTTTTTTGTGGCTGAAACAGTACCTGGGTCATAGCTGGTTCCTGAGTGATCATTTTAAACTCCTGTCCTGTTTTTTTCCCTGTCTGTGAGATCTCGTGCCCATCACTGAGTGCTTTACAGTGTGGGTGCACTTCCCTCTTTCAGTGGCCTGCCCTCAGAGGGAAGGTTTCTGGGAGGGCTTTTGGGGAGAGCTCTGCACTCCTGCTCCTGGCAGCTAGGTTGATTTGTGCTGCTATTTGTTTAGCATGTTAACAGAACATAAAGAATTACAATTTGATTGCACAGCTTTACAGGAGACTAAGGATGCTTTCTTGCCTTTACACAAAGCAATCTTAGATGGCAATTTTTCCCCATGTGGATACCACCCATCTAATTTAGGCTTGGCTCCTGCTGACTGATTCAATCACCTGATTCAGTCACTTCAGGACATCAGGACATTCCTTCCTGGTTTTCAGGAAGGTGCCTCCCAGGGATGAGCTGTTTGTGTGTCTGCAGCAGCCAGACAGCATCTTTACTGCTGGGCTGTACCTGGGGGCTGTTCACTGGGCTGGGCACTGGCTGGGGGGGACCTGAATCTGCGTCCTTTGTGCACGGTGAGCATCTCTCACAACTGCACTTTTATTGTATTGCTAAAGTGCCAGGAACAGCGTTAAGGAAAGCTGAATATTCAACACCACTGAGAAGATGTGTGGGTGTCATTCCTCTGCTTCTTAGTAGAAGATGCCACTGGGGTGTATTTAAGAGCTCTTGGCCAGTTGTGCTGTAGTACATTCTGGCAGGAGAGTGAATTGGTGTGATTATTGATTACTGCTGTGTGGGGACAGCTGATGTGTTCGGGCTTTTGTTATTTAGATGAATCAGCTGCTGGTCACTTTGTGCTGATTCACTCCCAGAGCTGGATGTGAGTATTTGGATGGATTTACAGTAACTTCATCCTTTTTACTCAGGGACATGCCAGTCTGCAGAATTGCTACAATTGACTCATTGTTCTGCTGTGTCAGGTAACAAAATATTCTGCTTTCTTTTATTCTGCTCAAGAAGATTTGGTTTCATTACGTAGGTCAAAGCTCTTAAAATAAATTCCTGACAGATTTCCCCCTCAGTTAACCTAAGTGACACGTGTGAGTGTCTTTGGATGCCATTGCATTGAGGCATGCATGACACAAAATTTCAAGTCTGCTTTATAGAAGACTGAAGTGGTTTTGGCATGCTGGGAACACATATAGAATATATCTCTTAAACATAGGAATACAGTAATGCCTTTCACAAGGATATATTTCAAATTAATTTTGGAACATGAAGCTTATATGAACACTTAACTGTCAACTGCTTGTCACTCTGGGCACAAGAAACTAGGAGTTAGAAACCTGATTTGGCTCTCTGTCAAACTAATGACAATTCAATTGTCTCCATTTTAACAAAATTAAATCTTTTAAGATTTGTAACATTTATGTACTATAAAAACACACTATTTATTTTACTATAAAAATCCACCATTTGTTTTGACTGTGCATGTAATACAATACTGAATTTATCTAGCTAAAAGTAATCAAAATAATTCTACAGATAAACACATAGGATGTTTACTTTTCAAATATAAATATGTGATTAGGGTGGACAGTAAAATAGTAGGAAATGTTGAACACAAAAGTGTTCCTTGGGTACTGAGCACCTTGCCAGGACTGAATTTCTGTAATGTTTAGCTGAGCTGGAGAGGTGTGCCCACAGCTACACTGTGTGCTCCAGCATTCCCACAAGGAAAAATGGGATGAACCCAGATAGGTCCAGCATGACTTCAAATTATCCATCTCCCTAGTTCTAAATTCCAGTTTTTCCAACTGTTCATGTCAGTGTTGGTTTTATTTGCAGATAACCACGCATTCCCTGCACAGGGACCGGCCGGAGCCAAGGCTGCTCGCTGCGCCCGGGGCTGGCAGGGCTGGCGCTCCCTGGAAGATGCCGAGGTGCGGGAACAGGAGGCTCCTCCTGCCCTGCCGGGAGCGCTGAGGGAGCTCGGCTGGAAGATCTCTCGTGCCGGGGAAGGCTCCGAGCTCCGGGGCCGGCGGGGCCCGGGCGGCAGCGGCTCCAGCACCAGGGACAGCGGGCGGGGAGCAGGGAGCGGAGGGGCCGGGCCGGGAGCGGGGCCCGGCACAGGCTCCTTAAAGCGGCACCTCGGGGGTTAAAGCGGCCGGGAGCTGCTGGGGCTGGAGTGGGACAGAGCGGCGCTGTGGGAAGGGACAGCACGGGATGGACACGGGATTCCTGCCCTGCCCTTCAGCCCGGCCGGGCTGGACGCCTCTGTCACTGTTCACACAACACGGTGCATGCAAACAACCGTGCAGAACTCCGGGATCCTCAGCCCCCGTTCCCCGGAGGTGTGTTAGATGTTGTGTACAAACCAAGGTTCTGTTGTCCCTGAAACCAAGCCATAACATCAGAGGGAGCACTTAAAAATCCCCAACCAAACCCTGCCCTCCCTTGTAGAGCTTTAGCTGAGGGCTGATTGTGTGATAGCTCAAATCAGTTAATCAGCCTCTGGAATAGCAACATGCTCATTTCCATGAGTGATGAAACCACTTCTCTGATGTTGTCTTTCAATAGTATAAATTTCTTAGCATGAAAGAGATCTCTTTCACAGCCATAAATACATAAATTATAAGAAATGCATAAGGTCACAAATGGAAAAAAAAAAAAAGACCAGAATAAACATACTCGCAAGGAGAGTTCACAAATGCTTCTGAACTCTCATTTCACAAAAAAAGACAGGAGTTAATTATTACTTGTGATAGGGTTTCTTATATCCTGAACATTAAAAGAAATTAATAGGAAAAGGTATAAATTTGTCACAACAGTGCTAATTAACGTTCTATGATTTCTCACTCTTTTAATAGGTAATTTGCTGTAGTGAGAGCATTAAGGATAAGTGAGAATGAGAAGCTGCAATAGTATTTTCCTCAAATTTCTTAATTATTCATGGAACAAGAAGTTTTAAATGAATCTTTTCCTTTCTTTTCACTAATTGAAGGGCAAAATAACCTGTTTCTTTAGTACCAGGAAAACATTTGTTCAGCATGATCTGTGATATTTTTTATGTAAAGGTCCATCTGACTAAATAATTACCACCTGCACTGTAAATTTTTGGTAGTCGTACTCGACATATTGGTATTAAAGCATTAGTCAGTCCATCCTCTACTTTCGTGCTGAAAAAAAAATTAAATTCAATATTATTCTCCTGATTTAATCCAGATACCTTCTATGCAAGCAACATACAAACTTAGGTGCTGGCACAACCACATCGATCTATACTTGTCCTTCTGGAAGTGCTGGTCTTTTCTGGTTTTATAATTTGTTTTCAAGCAATGTTACAAATGGAGTGAAAGTAACTTTTAACATTGTATTTGCAACTGTTGTGTAAATTGTTTTAGTGGATATTTTTATGCAGGGCTTTATTAGGTGAGGCTTAACCCCACATGTCTAATGCTCTGGAAGGATGTGAAAACAGCTCTTTTTCTGCCCCCAATGACTTTAGATTACCTTTTCTCTGAGGAAGTCAACACCAGAAATAGGGGAAGTACTGGAATATTTTATGCTGACTTCCATTTTGCATGAAAGAAAAATTCTGGAATGGAACACCAGAACTCTTGTAATTGAGATGTTCCCAGAAAGTTCTGATTGCTGCATCTCACATGGTGAAGTTAAACGAGTGCTGGTTGCTGTTGGTCAGCAGCTCCTGCTTCAGGCACTCTGTAAGGAATAAATGCTCGGGTGACAGCAGCAAGCTGGGAAAGCTGCTGCTCTGTGGGGGTCTGCTTTCCTTTCCTGCCACTCCGAGAAATGTTGAGGGCTGGCTGGGAGCGGATTTGTTTACGAGGAACTCATTCTGTATTAAAAATTTGGAAAGAGTCTTAAGATAATGGACTTTAACATCCTCCCCAGTCCTGAGCACTAATCAGAAATCATCCCAATTAAACAGTAATTAGGAGTGTGGAGTTGTGGGGCACAAACACTGCGATGCCTTGGAGAGGAAAATCTGTCATTTGCTGCGTTTAGATTCTTGATTTGCTGGTTTGATCCCTCATAAGGAAGAAATCCATGAGATGGCCCTGTGCAATAGGACAAAAAATAGAATTTGGGTCTGTACATCAAAAACTGAGACCTCCTGCTTAAAAGCTTCAGAAGATAACTTCATCAAAGGAAGAAAAGCTCAGTTCTTGGGACACATGAATCCCTATTTTGAGGCATGAAGTAGAAACACTTGGTGCTTCAAAAGGACCTGTGAGGTCATCACAGATGATGATAGGGTGGATTTGCTTTGCATCTCTTTGTTTCTCCCTGCAAGGTGAGGAATTTCTAATTTAATAGGAAAGTCAAGTTTTTCAGTGGCTTAATTCATTTTAACAACAGGGAAAGAATATGAGCTTTAAAAAAACAAACATAAAAAGTCAGAACCTCAAGTGTAGAAAGGGAGGGAATTTAACCAAATAAATTGTCTATCACAGGGAGTTGAAATTCATCCCTGATTTTTTTTTTCTGATGGCAGGGGTCCTGGGCCATCTTACTGAAACAGAGGCTTGAAGTAATAATGGAAGTTACCAGCAACTATAGGCCTGAGAATGGGGAGAAAGGGTAAAGTGTGGGGCTGCACTTCCCTGAAAAAGAGGGCAGGAGGGTGATACGTTCTGTGGTACCTTGAGGCTGGGATAACTGAGAGAAATCTGCTTGCAGGGAGGTGTAAGAATCTCTCTGCTTTCTGCACTCTGACCTTCCATTGTCCCTTGCAGAGCATTTGAAAGGATTGTGCAGTTCCCTTGATCTATTTAAGAGAAAGAAACTGTGTCAAATCTCTCCAATCCCAAGCCAGCTGTCTTTCCGATCACATCTATATTATAGCGAGACAGGATGATATAGGATGAACTCTCTAATGTATTTTAATTAA
This sequence comes from Mohoua ochrocephala, assembly GCA_013398855.1. NCBI lineage: Eukaryota > Metazoa > Chordata > Aves > Passeriformes > Acanthizidae > Mohoua > Mohoua ochrocephala. The sequence continues at coordinate 98,128 of VZTA01004737.1, forward strand.
CACCGTGTTAAACATTGCTGCCTGTTCTGTTTGGATAAGGACAACTCTGTTTGCAGTAACAGAACCATAAGCAACTCATGGCACCTCTGACATAACAGCTCCTGAACACAGTGGACATTAAGTAACTTTAGACAGTGTTATTCGGGGATTTGTGCTTTTCTGCTGACTTGACTTGTTCATTTAAATAAAGTCTTGAAGCTTGATTTGCCTTTATTTCAATACAGTGCAACACAGGAGTTTAGTGACAGAACAGCACCTCAACGACTTCTGCAAGGGGAGGCCCCTTCTCTCTGAAAATCATTGATTTTTGGGATCCATGGCACCCACCAACAGAAGCTCTTCCTGTAGGAGCTCTGACATTTACATCAGATTTTCAAATTCAGTTTGATCGCTGATGTCAATTTTTAAAACTTCTTAACAAAACCTTAACTAGAAGTAGGCTTTGGATTCCAGCTTTGTGGTGTTTCCTCAACGTGCAACTTTATAACAGAAAACAAAAACAGGTCCAGGAAAAAAAAAAAAAGAAAACCCTGGGGGGCATGTAACTCTGAGAATTTCTTGCTTGCTACAGTACTACTCTGCTTGTCCTATGCTTTCCACAGTAGTATGAATATTGAAGCTGGCAGGAGCGAGCTCTGTTAAGAGAGAGAAGAGACAGCAGAAACAGTTGTTCTGCAGCAGTCGGTGTTTGCTTTGGTCTCTCCTTTGCACGTGGGTAATCCTGAATTCCAGCTCGGTGCCTGGGAGATTTGTGGCTCTGCCTCTGTGTGAGGATGAGATGTTTGTTCCTTGCTACACTTAAGCTAACAGTGTTTACTAAAGCAATCAGTGTTTCTGTGGAGGTGATAGGAGCCTCATTAAAGGGGTGAATGCAGAGATCAGAGGAACAGGTGTAAATATATATTGGTAATTTTAACTTATGCAAACTCGCATTCCACTGACTCTACAGTTGAGTACATTGACTCCTTTTCTTTCTGAAGTCGTGTGGGTCATGTGGCCATCTACTGACTCTCTCTGAAAATAGGTGTCACCAGCAGCAGTGCGGAAAAGAGTCAGGAATAAGCATGCAGTAATATGTGTTGTATTTGAAACCCAGGTAATCTGAATCAGTGTGAGTGGCCCTGTTAATGCTGGCATTCACATGTCCATGATCAAGACACACAGATGGCCTTTAAATAAAGTGCTTTCTCTATGCTGCTGGGTCCTCGCAGGTCCCATTCTGTCCAGCTATTTTGGTGTCCTCCTCAGAGTTTATCTAACCCTAGAAGGTTCTCGTTTGCCTTCCCAAGTTCACCTTCATTCCGAGTTTGCTTTAAGGGAAGAGTCAACTCAGACATGGTTGTAGTTTGGGAAAAAAGTCTGCCGTGTTTTTTCTTAAGCAAGAAAAGTATCAGTTGAAGTACCGGTCAGCTTGGCAGCAAGAAGAATCCTTGAAGGGCTGAGACTGTGGAATAAAGAGCCTGGAAGAATTAACCAATTCGTGTCACTGCAGAGGTTTTCTGCTCCCAAAGTACTAGATAGAGATGAAAAGGTATTTATTAGTGACATATACAGAGATAAAAAACCAAAAGCAGTTTTTCAAACCCTGGAGCAACCTATCTCCAACAGATGCAACTCAATGACTTTGTCATGATTTGTCCCTTCAAAAAGCTATTTCTGCATGCTGTGGGAGTGCCTCAGGAAGGGAAGGAACGGAGCTATTGTAAATACAAATGCCTAAATGTGAATATGAATTAAGGTAGGATAGAATAAGTTGTTTTTTCTAAATGAATAATGTACAAGCACACTTAGTTCTTGGCCACTTGCTGTTTGCACTCCACACAGGAAAACAAAATCCGACATCCCAAAACCAAACCGAAACCCAAACAGAAACCTGGCCCTGCTCGGTGGGGAAACAGTAGTTGCACGTGTTAAAAAAATAAATAATGAAGGTTTCCACAGCAACCCAAGTTCTGTAGTGCAAATTGATGACTTTCATTCTGTTTTATTATATAATCAGAGAACAGATATTCTATTAAAAGTGTTGGGTACATCTGAAGTTATATTGTTAAAAAGTTCTGTACAATCCTAAAACTTCACGGCAAGCAATTTGTTTACGAGGGTTTCTGAAAAGGCTGTATAAAAAGTGTTTTCTTCCCTGAGCTTTGGGGAGGCTCTGACTGGGGCAAGGGCACCGGTCCGTCGGAATATCGCAGTGAGCAACATTTCAGTTGCAGGAAAACTTTTGTATAACTTATTTCAGCTTTTCCTTTGCTGTGAAGAATTCAAATTCAGTTTTTATGGAAGGAAGCGAAAGCTGAACTTAGAGACGAAATCTAAAGCGCGTTTCCCGTTTGGGGTACGCATTCATTGTGGAAACTGTGCGAATTTTGCCAGCTCTTTAGAAGCTCTGGAGATTAATAATAACGACAAGAAAATTAAATCACAGTATGAGCCACATTTTGATCTCAGCGCTGGTGGTGTCCGGGGTTAGCGCTGTCAGGGGTAGCAGAGCCCGGCCGTGCGAGCTCGGGGCAGTGGCGGGCAGAGGCCGGGGTGTGTCAGGGGCAGCCCGGGGCGGCGGGCGGGGGTCGGGCTGGCCCCGCTGCTGACAGACACGGCCGGGCTCGGTGCTGCACTGCGGGCCG
>VZTA01004737.1:101928-291604 GCA_013398855.1 Mohoua ochrocephala
GGGGCTGCGGCGGGCCGGGAGCGGGGCCTCGGCGGCGCCGGCCCCGGGGCCTCGGTGCGTGCGGACTGCGCCGATTTTTCGTTGTTTTGGTAAATCAGATTTTACAGTCGTCTGGCATCGCTGTTGCTCTAATCTGAGGCATCACCGTTGGCGGCTTTGGTTTGTTATTTTAGCGTGTAAATCCCTGATAAGAGCAGAAATGTTGCATCCAATGAAATGGAAGATACAGAATTTCTTTTACTTCGCTTTTGCTCGTTTCGATTTAATTTTTTTTCAACTGTTGACTTGTATTATAATAATAAAAGCCACTACTGCTGCCCTGATTAGTTACCTAAACGCCTCATTAAATTTATAGTTAGCAGTTGTGCATAATGATTTTTAAGTTCCACAATGTGTAGTGATGATTGATTTGTACAAATATTTTTTAAAATACCAACAAATTTGCTACTTGATCTGTTAACCGGAACTGTTTAAGTGGGATCTTGGCAATTAACTCGTGAGCAATTAGAAGCCTTAATGCCTCTTTGTTAAAATGCTTTCTGTTAAAATAATAATAAAAAAATACTTCTTGTTAATTTTTCATCTTGTGCAGCAAATATTTTGCTTAGTACAGCTCACACATCTTCATAGTAAAGAGAGATGAAGTAAATCACTTTTGTTTAAAAAAATGAGATCAAATGCAGCATCAGACAAGAACCTGTAAGTGTAGGGTAATATGAACGAGTGGCAGAAAATAACACCTGGAAGTCATCGCTTCCGATCCTGTTGCTCTGTCTGTTGGTCACTGGGAGTATTTAAAGTTAACAAGCTCTGTTACATCCCAGCTGGATGCTCCAGGAATATGAAGTTGTTGTTTAGTCGGGGTTTTTTAATGTAGTTGATGCCGTACTTTTGTTCATACCTCATCTGCTGGTGAAAGGCCACCTCTGTTACCCTACGACCAAACTTACTGCTGTAATTGTAACAGGTGCTTCAGAAAATAATTATCTATCTTTCAATTCTTGTTGTTTTTCTTCTGTTTATGTAGTTGTTTTTCTTTGCCGTGTTGCAGGGTTTGATATTCAGTGCCGTGTTTGTGTTTGGCCCATGTGCTCAAATAAGAAAATTCTTGTTTTACCTTGATCCAAAAAATGGGTGAACTAATTTTTTTTTCACGCAGATGTTTGAAAAGAAAAGCTGGGAAATCTCCATTCAGGTTGTAAACAAGTCTGGAAGAGGCATGTGGAAAGGAAAGCAGTGAATGAAAACAAGTGTGATTTCAATGAGCGTTCCCTGGGCTGGGGAATATTCCTCTAAGGATGGGGATTTTTCTTTTGCAGAAAGCACACCTGTAGGTAGAGCTGAGGTAACAGCTGAGGTGTGCAAGTTTGGGTGATCTCTAGGCAAGCTTTTTTTTTATTCTTGAGTAGCTTTAATTACTTTTCCTGTAATTGAAATTTGTTGATAATCCTCCAGAGAAGGAAAATAGGTGAAAAATGTTGCTTATATATCTGGAGTTTAGTTACTACAAGTGAGGAGTGGCATATCAGTTTTTCCAAAGTAGATCTGTCATTGCTGGCTGGAGGGATCATTTTTGTGCATTTGGAAGCAAATAGTCTGCAGAAAATGTAGACCTGAGGGTTTGCTGCTGGGAGGTGCACTGGCAAAGAAAAAAAAAGGGGGGAAAAAATAGCAGTGTAAATTATCCTGATTCCACAAGTAATATGTGCAAAAATAATCTTCTTGGCATGAGTCACTGTTCTGAGCTTATGCCTTTGGGCTTTAGTAGTTTGGGTTTGGTTAGAGCAGTCTCTGTCCAAAAAAACCACTGTGTGTTTTCTCTGTGCTCCTGTTAAAGTTTTGCAAACAAAGTTTTAAGATTTGCCTTTGGATTAAGGCAATAAGCTTTCTGTCCCTGTTGATGTAAGCTGGGTGGGAGAAAAATCAGTCATTTCTGTGACTGGAATACCACGAAGAGGTTTCTGGTGGAAAGGAAAGGAATGTCTGGGCATCCAGGCCCTGGATATCCCCACTCCTGTGTACCAAGGAAAGAGACGGTGCCACATAAAGCAGTTCATTCTGATGCCATTGTTTTTGTTGGAAGTGAGTTGTGCTCTGTTGCCTTACCTGGGTAGCTGGCTCAGAGGTGACAATTCACAGAAACTGTTCCTTCAGACAGACCCACATTCCCCCTCAACACGTGGCTGTGGAAGGGCTCTGTGTTCTGCATTGGCTTCCAGGGAGCAGCAGGCAAAGGCATTTCTTCTGTGCTTGCTGCAGCCCCTCAGCAGAGATTCCTGTGCAGCCACAGGCTCTCGGCTGCAGGAGAACGTTCAGTTTCCTGGTGGGAGCTCTGTCAGTGCCTTTTGGGCAGTTCTGAAGTTCCCTGTGCCTGTCTACCTGCAATGAAAAGAAGTTTTCCAAGCTTCAAGCATCACTGCAGTTGTAGAACGCCGTTGTATTGCCCAGTTCTCATAGAAATCATTGCATACATCTGCAGCAAAGATATTAAAAGATTGCTCAGGATATTTCTAAATAAATTAAACGCTCTCCTAACAACCTTGAAGTTCTTCCTCGATTTTACTTCTCAGCTGCTATAGCAACTACCTGGTAGCTGTTGTGAGTAATTCCCCTCTATTTAGAAATACTTATATTCGGTGCCTCTAATCCTAACTCTACTTTTAAAACTTGAGACTTGCTGATGCAAAGCAGACAGTTCTTCCACAGGTGCTTAGGATGGCCAGTTATGAACACAATTAATAAGAATTCTGAACTGATTATTGAAGATAACTCTCTCTCTAGCCCTCTAGTGTTTTAGTACTTTTAAAAGCAGTCTCTGTCTCTAAGAAAATATTGATTAAAGTGATCTCATTAGTTACTTTAGTCTTGAAAAGCAAGTATTAAATAATAATGTATTAAAGGAAAAAGTAAAATAGAACTCTTTAGTAAACATTTGGCAACTGTATGAGAGCTGATGAATTCATCAGTCTGTCAGTTTTTGCTGTTTTATTTTTGTGCAAGGAGCACATTTAGGTGGCTTTTGGGAAAGGTTCTTTTGTTGTTTTGTTGGGATTTTTTTTAATGTAGTCGATGCTGTACTTTGTATGGCTGACCATATTAAATATGTATGTATTAAGTCACAGAGGAGAAGGAGAACCTGCCTACATCAACAGCATCTGTTCTTAGTTTATTCAAAGAATTAGTGTTAAAATCTGTTGTTTTATTTAAAAATGCATTTATAAATCTTTGTTTTCACCACTTAATTGGTAACGATGAAAAAGAAATCCATAAGCACAAATGCATACAACTAAACTTTCCCTTGTTCTTATCAAGAAGGGATGGAACATCACAATGTCCTAGTTACAGATTTGTACTGCAGCTTTTTGATCAGTATCTTGATTTTCTTTTTTTTTGCCCCTGTCACTAAACCTTGGCTTGCACACTTCCAGTTCATATTAATGCTTGGAAAAACAGGACTGCAGAACTTAGAAAAGTCTTCCTTCCCTCTCCGAGGCTCTTGGCATAAGACCCTGCCTTACCTGTTCACTCAGGAGGCAGCTGCTGAAGGGGGCAGTGAGTGGCACTGTGCTTTCACCGGGGCACTGGAGTGGTTTGTTACGGGTTTAAAGATGAAAAGTTTCAGAGAGGTAGAGAAAAGCCCCTCTCCCAAATCAGGAAAATGTCCACTGTTAATCTGGGAAGCAATATCAATCCTTGCATCAGGTGCTGTGTTAGGGACATAGGTTATATTTCATTTTCTCTGCTGTGCCCCAGTGCCAGGAGATGTAATTGTCTGGCAGCAGGAGGGAGGTGACTAAGGATATTCTTCAGCGATCTGTCTTGGAACCAAAGCTACGTTGAGGGATGCACTTTGAAACCTTCTGTGCTGCACTGCTTTGGGAAGTGCTGCTGGTACCTGGGGACTTGGTCATTAGTCAGGAAAACGGGATGATCCAGGGATTGGAGTCATTTCCATTCAATATTTACTCCTAAGGGTCTTTTTTTTTTACCTGTAGGCCTTAAGAATGAGCAAAGGAATTTGTCAGTCAGGGATCATAAAGGAAATGTATATGTGTTATTTAACTGGGTGGGAAATGAATCACACCTTGAAATGTCTCTGGAAAAGAGCAGCTCCCAAGATGCATCCGATGGGATACCATCAGTAGAGAGAGGAGAGTTTCCTAAAGTGTCATTGAATGTGGTGGGCAACTTCAGTTCCAGTCTCGGGTAAATCTGGAATTCTGCTGGTGCTGACAGAACTTGGAGGTTAAATGTACTGTTTTGTGGCAAGAGATTAATATATTTTGGCTCCTCTGTCCTAGAAAACACTAAGCCAAAGGGGTGGTGGTTAGACTGGCTCTCGTGAAGAGATGGTTTGCAGAGCTGGATGAGAATTAACCTGTGAGATATCACTGTTTTGAGATTATCTAAATACCAGTTGTCCACAAATTAGCCCAAACTTTCTAAATAGAGGAGGAATGAAGTTAAGAAGCAAATTGCTCCCCAAGGCAAGGGGTGAGATGTGTATGTTTAGCAGTTCACTGCATGGTTTGTATGGGAATGTGGGTGTGATCCTGGGGCAAGAAGTGGTGGCAGAGTAATACGGGGTTTAACTTTGGATGGTTTGATGGGTTTTAGAGCAATTTACTCCATTTTTTGTTGTTGTGCTGTATTAGGTATTCAGTTAAGATGTGCAGAACTTCAGCCATTGGCCAGTAGAGTGGGGGCAAAAGCAGCTCCTTCCTGCCCTTATCCCCACTGCAGAAGGGATTTTGTTTTTAGAATGATTTTCTAAGGGTGGAAGTATTTTGGTGTTCAGGCTTTCTGTCCTCACCTAACAATACATCCAGTATCAAGAGACATTTCATGATGCGAGTTGGCAGTCTTGGACAACTTTTCCTGCATATTTAATGGAAATAGGGCTGGGTGGGGAAAAAGGAACTTAAAACTGGAATTTCTGTGCGCAGTAGTGCAGATAAAAAGCTTCTGACCTGCTGAAAAAAAAATGGTTAATCAAGTTCTAGCAGGTATTTCTTATTTGTGTGCTTTGGGTTGAAATTCATTGTCAAGCTTGTAGGACAGGAAGGGAGATTGTTCAGAATGAAATCAGTGAGGAAATTTAAAGTAATTTCTCTTTTGAACCACTTAAGGGATAGGAAGTTGGTGTGTGAGTGTGGGGTGACGGTGCAGGTTGTGGTTTGCAGTTTTATGTGGGAAGAGAGGAAGGGTGACTTTATTAATCCTCTGAAAGCAACTTTGTTAGGGTACAGTCAGTGGCATAGCTCGGCTGGACTTGAATCTCACTACCCTTGCAAAGCCTTTTTTGCAGCAGTTCTGCCCTTAACAAGTCAGATTCCAATGTTGACATCAGGGAAACATGTAAGAACTATTACCAGAACTTGTAATTATAAAATTCTCTGCCATGTATTTGCTGGCGTTTCAAAACCCACAAAAGGGGGGTAATTGGGAATGAGGAAGCTTTTTGTGTTCATGTGCACAATGACATGTAAACAGACAAGCTTTTCTGATTAACACATTAAAGAGTTATTTGGAAATGGTTCTAATACAGAAGAGCTGTAACTGCCTGATGGGTCCAACAACTGGTGTTACTGGTGGCCATACGTATTCCATGGATTTGTTCTCTTGAGAAATGGGAGCACTTTTCAGATGTGGGTGTGAAAACACTCACCAAAGAATGGGAAGTCTGTGGAAAATTATTTAGCTCTTGAAGAGCCTGATGCAACTTCTTCCTCCTGCTCCAGAGAAATTTTTGTTTAATTTGTATGGTTATTAAGTTCGTTGTGTTCTTCTCTCAGCTGTGCTGTGCACTGAGGAAGAGGCCAAAGGAAACATACAGTGGGATCTTGGTCCAAACCCATTTGTGATTGACAGTGGTCTTTCCACTGATTGTTTTTAAGTTATGAATCAACCTCAATATCACTACATTTCTCACNGCATACAGTGAGATCTTGGTCCAAACCCAGTTGTGATTGACAATGGTCTTTCCGCTGATTGTTTCCTCAATATCACTACATTTCTCACTTTGTTCTGTTTCAAAATCTGTCTGCTCACTGAACCTCAAGGCAAACATGAAATATCTTACTCAAGTGACTGATGTTAAAATCAACCCGCTGTTCAAAATGAAGTTTATGATGTCTTCTGAGATCCTGAAAGCATCTCTAAAGTTTTTTTGGCCGTTAATTCCTTCCTCTTAGACATGTTTTAGTGTTTGTTCAAACAATACGTCCTTAGTCCAAACTTAGAGAATACATTAGGAAGGCTTTGAGCAGACTGAGTGCTTTCCAGTACAGTTGGGAGGTGATTACTTATTCCAAGGATAAGACTTCTCTCCATCCCTCTTCAGCTTTTAACTACTTTTTCTTTTCTTGAGTCTTTCTGGATATTAAGCCTTAAGAAAAGCTTATGACAAGTGGTGCCAGCTAACTCTTGGTGATTAAAAGCAGGCCTTTGTGCTTTCAGAGGTAAGCTGGTGTTCTCTGAAACATCCAGACAAACCTTTATTTTTATTTCAGTGCAAGGAAGCTTAGGCACTAAATGCTTTTAGTGTTGGCAGAAGGCAGTTGATGGAGTGGTGAATTATTTTATTTTCTTTCTGTTGAATGTAAGTCCCTGAGCTACCCAAGGTGCCAGAGTGTAGCACAGAGTGCTTTGGCAGGTGCCGTACTGTTCTGGAAACCTCTCGTGGCTGTGTTTTTGAGCAGCAGGGCCTTTCTTCCCTCTCAAAGTGTTTATGAACGAGGTGTTTATGTGTACCTGCACTTTCAGTCTTCTGAACCTGATAAAGGAAGCCTTGTATCCATGTCAGAGAAACCCAGAACTGTTAAACAGAAGGCAGCTGCAAGCAGCATGTGACTTCTGAGAGGCCTGTTTGGGTGTCGGTGCACACAGGCTTTTGCCTTGCTGGGGTGGGTGCTGCCTGGGCTGCCCAAACAAGTGGCGAAGGGAGCAGAGAGCCTTTCATAGGAGAATATCTCAGACAGTGCTGGGTACTCCCTGTGTGGAGCAATGTCTGTTTCCAGTAACTGAGTCTGGATGGCAGGACAGGAGGAGGTGTTTGTTTCACCCATCTCTTCCTTTGTGGAGAAAAATGCCTGTGGAAGTGTCTACAGAAAGCTGCCCAATTCACCTAGGCACTGTTTTGTGTATGTGTGGCTGTGTTACATGGACAGAGAGTGTGGGCTCTGGTGAGAAAGTGTCAGCCAGAGTGGGACAAATAATCCAAAAATATATGAGTTACCGGAAAAAAAGGTTACTGAAAACTGCAGCTTGAACTTTGGTGCATCTTTGTGTTTTGTTTCTCTCTAAATGCTCCTGATCCAAATGATTGGTGACTTGAATTTTGATAAACCAAAGAGACAACAACATAACTTTGCTGGACCTGTTAGAGCAGGATCAACATTTATGTGAAATAATCTTGCCCTGACATGTGCTATTGCTGTACAGAATGGAGCTGGACACTACCTGTGGGCCTGACCTGGCGTGGTGAGAGATGAGGGGAATCCTCTCCATGTCTGTGCCTGTGTTTAAAGGTGATACTGTGAGGCCGTTCCTCCAGTGGGGACTTGTTACAGTGGGAAGAGCTGTCCTGGGGCCTGGAAGGGCCCTGTGGCTGCTGTGCTCGGCCCTGCTGTGTGTGCAGAGCATCCTCTGGGAGCAGCCCGTGCCCTCTGGGAGAGCTCCCTGGCGTTGCACAGTGATCCTCAGCTGTCTGTCCTTCCATCCTCCCGCCCGCTGCTCCGGCTCAGCCCTTCCCAGTGCGCTGAGCTGAGCGGAATTAGGACCAAAGTCCCTCTGCTGGGGGGAGTTTTTTGTTTTTCTTTTTTAACTGATAAGCGTTTGGTGATCTCTGTGGTCCAAGGGGTTTATGCCAAGGGAGATTGTGTTTCAAGCACTGGTCTTGCAGAAACAGCTTCTCTTTTGGCTCTGGGGCAGAGGAGGTAGAAAATAGGCTTCTCTCTCTTTCTTCATCACAGCAAGACCCCAAACTGCAACTGCTAATCTTGTTGGGTTGGGTTGGTTTGGTTTGGTTTTGGTTTTTTCTCCCCCAGTTCTGGAGTGACTGTATATCTGGCACAAGACCATAGTTTCCTTTTAACAGGGGAAAAAAGAAAGCTTAATTAAAAAAATAATAATGAAATAAATATAATAATAATAATAATGAAATAAACCTGTGTGGAGAATGCAAAAAGAGAAAAGGAGGATTTCCCCAATGGCTCAGATGATGTTGATAGCAGTAAATAATGCATGTTTGCTTCAGTCAAGATTGGAAGACTTAAAAATCATGAAAAGAAAGCGTGTTTGATTTTGTCAGTCAAATACTTTTTTTCTTTTTTGTATTTTAGTAGCAAACCAAAAAAGTCAAAGTTCTTATGGGTGGATTGATAGGTTTCATAGCTGTCTTCAGCACAAAAAGTTCTTGTGCAGCAGCCAGTATAGGCTAAAATAGAGTTTTCAGCTAAAATGCAGGAGCTGTATGCTGATAAGTACACTTTTATAAATCTGCCCTGTTCTTCCCTTCCTGCTGCTCATTGGAAATGTTCAAACTGACCATCAATGCCAAGGTAGCTTTAATGTGTTAAGAACTTATTTAACAGGTAGATGGGAGGTCTGAAAGTCTCACACTGTGGCCCGTGTAAATGGGACAGGATGGAAGGTACTGTGGGATGATCCCTGAGGTTTTGCATGTGTGAGCATGAGCCAGTGGTGTTCTCCTGGAGGCAGCCACGTCCCAGGCTGTGTTCCTGGGCACCAGGGTGGTGATGGAAATGATCTTTTCCTCCTTTAGTCGCTGCGGGGCTGCATCTCGCAGTACGAGGGGTGAGGTGAGGAGGTGGGAACACACGGGGAGAGAGGAGGATCTGTGAGATGCAGGGTGGTACAACCTGGGAAGAGGAGCATGGGAAAGGGTTGGCTGCTTTCTAGGGAGTTACAGAGAAGACAGAGCCAGACGCTTCTCAGAGCTGCAGGGTGAAAGCAGGAGTCACGGGGGCAAATTCCAGTCAGGGACAGTGATTCCCACAGTGCATGTGGGAAAGCCCTGGAGCAGGGTGCCTGGTGCAATCTCCATCCTCCAGGAGAGTCAGAACTTGACTGGTTTCTTACTTTGATTCCTGGTGTTGAGCAGTAAAGCGTTCAACAGGCTCATGTTGCAGCCTGTGGAACGCAGCAGTGCAGAGCAGCTCCTCACCTCTCTCGGCAGAGTGTGGTCAGTGTTCTCCTCTTTGCAGTTGGGTGTTGGAAAGAGGGAGAAGGTTTCAGAAACTGAAACAGCCTTTGCCTCTATTTAAAAGAGAGAAAAAACCTGCTGCGTTCGCTTCCTGCATAGAGGGAAGGATGTATGGGTGAGGGACTTGAATGGACTGATGGAATAGATTTACAGGGTGAAGTAACAGGATAGATCCTTGCAAAGCTGGAAGCTCAAGACCAGTTCCTTAACACAGCCAAGGCAGTGGACTTTTGGTCCGTTTCTTCTCTCCCACCTCCTGCCACCAGGATGTGCAAAACTATTTTAAACAGCTCGTGATTTTTGAGCCCAATCTCTATTTTTATCTTGGAGGGCAGGAGAAGGATGCTTGCAATCCTTTGCTCTGCTACTGAGTGATCACCTTTCTTCTCAGGCATCTGTTTCTTTTTTTGCAGGAATATTTTCCTGGTGCTGGTATGACTCAGTAGAAAGAGGCGGTGTTGCTAGGCAGCGGGTGAGCACTTTGCAGATGCCATGTGATGGCAGTAAGCTGCCTTGGAATAATCCATTGGTGGCAGTATTCCTGGCTGAGGTTCTGTACTGCACAAAGAAAGAAGCATCTCTGACAGGAGCAGATGCTGCCTAGCAACTGCCACTGCTCCCCGAGCAGCCTGAAATACCTTCACTTAATTGTACTGTAATTTTGGCAATACACAGCACCCAAAGTGTAACGCCTTGCTTTCAATTCTGAAGTATATTTTTCTTCATCAAGATTTGGCATGAAAGTTCATAAAGACCATTAATAAGGTCAAAAAATTTTTAGTCCTTTTCTAAATCATGTCTTTTGTTTAATCCCTACTCTTCGATTGTAATGTTTGGATGGCTTTTAATCAGCTTTTGATAATCTTTTTTGTGTGTGTGTGTGTGTGTATTACATTAGTGCCTGGCAATTCCAATCGGATTAGAGCCCTGTTCTGTGTTGTGCGTTCCAGTACACTCTGCAAGAAATGCCCCTTCTGCAAAAACTTCATGTTTTATTTGGGTTTTTAAGGTGTAATTGGATATATCCTCTCTTCCATGCCTAAATTATTCATGTTGTCATCTTGCTTAAACAGCGGAATGTTTTGGAAGTGCTGGACCTGGGGTCTGTTCCCTGTGTTCTTTGTGAGCATACTTGCTGAACGAGGCCTGGACTTGCAAATAAATCTGCAGGTCTCAGATTCATTTCTGGCAAATAATTGAAACCCTCACCCACAATTAATCATTTAAATACTTGGACGGTGTATTGTGAAGGTGAAAACATTATTGTAGGTGTTTGTAGAATAAAATGGAAATGTTTTTCTTTTCATTTCCTCATGGTTCGGCTCCCTTGTCAAATATTATCAGACTCTAACTGTGCAATCCATGAAGCTGCCAGGTTTAATCAAGCAGTTCCACAAAAGAAAAAATTAATCATATTGGCCTTTAATTTTGTTATAAAAATGTGAGGGTTTTTTTTTCATCATAAACTACATCTTGTTCTTTTAAATTATTAAACCCACAATTTTCTGTTTTCAAGAACTGCTCCTTTTTGCTGGGAAAAGGTTTGTGGTTCTGAGAGAGGCTCAGACTGGAAGGTACAGGGAGGTTTGGGAAGTATTAATTCAGTGCTGCCCGTAGGCGTGATTGTGCAACACAGTTGCCTCACAAAAAGGTGAAGCTGAATCTCTCCTCTCTCTTGTCCTCTGTGGGATAATTTGTATCAGTGCTGGTTTTCCTGCCCAGTCATCCTGCCCTGGCCTGGAGACTGTTCCCCCTCTGCCATCCCTAAATGCAAAAAATCCCCATCTGCCCTTGTTGGACAATACATTATTAAGCAAAGGTAGTTTAGAGAATTCTCAGACCACAAATACTGTGGAGTGGAAGAATAAAAATTGTTTGTTTGCTCGTTTAACACAATTCCTGGAAGTGCTGGTGGCACAGGAGCCGAACAAGCGAATGTCCCTTTCTGAGTGGTGCAAGAGTCACGTGTGGAGTTCTGGGCTGATGGGGCTGTTAAAAGTTGATGTGGTTCCACAACATTTGTGTGGCTCCATAGAAGAAAATGTATAGAAAATGCTACTAAATACATGTATAAAATTAATACAAATTAAAACCTTCTTTTAGGAAGACCCAGTTCACAGATGTCTCTGTTTGGGGGAAGCCACATCGTTGCCCTGTTCTAATACCCTCCCTTCCCCTCCTTGTTTTAGCCTCTGTTAGGGAAAAGGTGTTGGATTTAGAGCCATCTTTGGTCTCACCTGGTGACTCTTGGGTTACATAGAGCCTTTATTATCATCTGGGTAGTACAGGGAAGAAAATAAAGTTTATCTTATTCAGCTCTTAAAACTAGCATATATTGTGTCATACTAGACACTTTTAATGGCTGGATTAACATGAAAAATTATTTTAGGGAAAGATACATGTTCATCGTAATATTAGTTTATCAGTTTGGAGTAATTACGTTATTTTCTTAAATATCAGTTAGATCATTTAATATTGATCTCATATTTAATTCAGTCTTTAATACAAATCAATCGAAATCGATATTAAGCTCAGGGATTGACTTGTGTTCTGTGTTAACTGGTGATAATGAGTAGTAGCTGAATACAAAATGCTGTATAAGGACTGTGAAGTTTCAGAGTTTGTGTTTACCCAAAGTAAACACATACTCCAAATTTTTAGCTGGTGCGATAGAGGTGTGAGTTTAAAACATGGTTATGTGTTATAAAGCATAAATTACACCACCAGAGAACTTGAGAACTTTGATGTTTGTAGCACAGAACACAATTCAGTGTCTGCTCGGTATGGTTGTACCTTGTCAAGGTATTTTGGGTATGGAGGAATACAGCTGCAGCTGTGCCTCTTCCGTGTGTTCTCCCTGCCATTCCTCCTGAAATGGGTTTAGTTGAAGATATACTGAGGGATGGTCAGTGCATAACCTGAATAACTGTAAGATGAGTGCAGTACAGAGCTTTTATAAGAATTAAATTACATACTTTAACCTGAAACACTTGTTCTGCAAGTGTCATCTAAAAATGTTGCAAGCCACCTGAATTTTAATAAGACAGATGATAATATTAACAATGAGTTGAGAACTGGAAAAAAAAACTGTCACAAAGTCCAAGAAGATCTATCTTTTGTAAATGGAGATATGTTGAAAATTCACAAAATTACAATTTCCCCCCCCCCCAAATTAACCCATAGAGTCCATTAAATCATGGCCTCACCAACGTCTTATGATAAAGAAAAATGAAAATGTGGTTTAGCATATTGGATCTGTTCCAGTAGCGGTGATTTCTGTTGTGGATGTGAAAACCTGAGAAATAAATAATAATTTTTAGAAGCCCAATTTAATGATTAAGAGACACGTGGTTTAGATTTGGAGAAGGAAGAAGAAACAATGTAAACATGGAAAGCTCTTGAACTGATTTTGTTTCTCAGCCCTCATTTAAATAAATTCTTCCAATTTTCATTGGTACATCTTGGACAGTGGGGAGGGAAAGGGCTCTGTTCCTTAATGAAAGTAAACAAATTACTCATGAGCTGAAGTGATATTATGTAGTGTAAATAGAACATTATGCAAGATCAAAATATTTTTGTAGGCTTCACTGGAATGTGTAGAAATAAGTTAAAAAAATAAGAAAGTACATGAGAAGGCATATAGCCCTGTCAGTTCATGGGATAGCTTTGTGTATGTGCTAAGAAAAAAAAGATGTTTCAAGGGAATGAGCAGCCGGATGTATTGGGCTGGGTGGTTCTGTGGTGTTTCCCTCTTGTTGTCCTGGGTTTTCCCACTGTTCACGTGACAAACGTGACACATTTCTGGTACTGTGCTTATCAGGGCACTGACATCCATTTGAGAAGAAAAATAACCTGTGGCAGCATTGCAGCCCAGGTGAGACTGGGTGGGGAAGCTGGGACACAGGAACCTGAATTGGAAAGAACTATGAGACTAAGATACATTTTAAATTATTTAAGATTCTATCACAGCAAAAATGAAACCACCTCTGTGGTTGGCAGCAGAAAGTTGCAATGACACAGGTGAAACCTGATTCAGCATTTCTGTGTGAGTTGTGTTCTCCGTTTTGCCATGCTGGTGTTCAGATGAGGTCCCAAACTGATCCATAGCCCAGCACAGCAGAAGCTCAGGCGATGACTCCTGTGAGGGAGTTCACAGCACTGTCCCCATCCCATCCCTGGTGTCCTGCCCCGGCCGTGCCCGCAGCGGGTGGCTGCAGTGTGGGGTGGAGCTTTCCCCAGGCTCCAGAGCTTCCTGGGACAGGGCCTTGCAGAGCCAAGGGTGGGACACATCCATTCATTTGTCCTGGTGGCTTTGGAACTTGAGTCATTATTTAATTTCTGTTGCCCACAGTATCTCGTGAGGAGTTTCACAGTTTATGCACTGTGTGCAAAAGTACTTTAATAAAGTCCTGAACTCTGCTGCTTCATTTGACACTGCTCTGCTTTTTGAACTGGAAGGGGTGAATAGCAATAGTTCCCTGTGCACCTTCTGTCAATTGTCCCCTCTGCACCCTTTCAGCCTTCCTGGTACAGGACTCCCATCTTGGTTAACAATCAATCATATAAGAGCCCTTATTCAGTCCTTGCTATGTCCTCCCTCACTTCTTTCTATCTTTTCTTGTGCTGTTCAGTCCTTTTTGGCAAAGGATTAGCTTTTGACAAGGGGGAAACTGGCACATGGGGTTCATTAGGAATTTTATGCAGTACTGTGGGTATGGTGTCTTCCCTTTTTCCACAAGACCATATTGTGTGTGATGTGGGGTGGTCCCTGACAGTGGCTGAGCACTGAGTTTATGGTAAGAATTCTGACATTCCAGGGTTCCACTCAGTGTGGCACAAGCAAGGGAGATGATGATGATTTTGTATGCGAGATGAGGATTATTCATCCCTCATGGAACACCACGCAGGTGAACTAAACACTGCTCATCTGCCAGTTCTGCTTGTGGAGCTTGGGTTCATCTGTAACTCTTTATTACTCTGAATAGCCCGAGTGGCCTCATAAACTTTGTGGCTTCTCTAAATGATGAGCTTTTTTGGATCATTTAGGAATACTTGAAACAGAAAAGACTCCAACAGAGATCCCCTCAGAGCTTGCTGGTCAATCTGTCCTCACTAAGGGAAATGGCTCTTTTATTTCACATCACTTTGCTGATTACTTATCTGTGCAAACACCTTCCCACTTTATCACAGCCAAGTGCAGTTTCTTCAAGAGCTATTGACAGGGGCTTTTTGAGAACATAGTTTGTTAAACTTCTTGAATTGTATCAATTGGATCTTCTTTGTTCGCATGGCAAGGAGCTGCTTTAGGTGGAACACAGGAGGAATCAAAGCTGTATGAAGATGCATTGGCTTAACACGTCCTGTTTATCTTTTGATGCAGCTTCTCTTACTGCTGGTAACTTGCAATGCAGCTGCTTATATTATACAGTGTCAGGCCATATCCATGGGCAAGGAAAAAATCTGTCCTCCCCTGGATCTTTGACTTTTGAAACTGTTATTCCAATGCCATCTGTTCTTCTCTGTTGTACCCCACAATTCCTTCGTATTTTCTGCTACAGCATGAGAGTCACTGCCCGGGTGAACTGGTTTGTGCCTTTCTTATTGGTGAATTCCAGAGGTGAAGAGGGAAGGATTTCTTTCACTGTGGTCCAGTTTAAGTACCACAGATAAGGGACTTCTGTCTTGGAGATAATTCCTGAATCACATGGCATGTGGTGCTTTTTCAAAGCTTTCCTCTTTGGCAGAACATTGGCTTTAACTGCTGGCTGAAATGACTTTGGGAGGGGAACTACGACCTCCTTATAGAGCTGAATGATGGCAAGGGGCTTCATATCTGAAAATGATTGTTAAATATTTCAGCAGTGTGTCCTGGAGTCAGATCTGTTAAATGGTGGGTAAAAGCTTTGCTTTATGCTTGTTTTGATGGTGTGTTACTTGTGTATTCTGGTGACCGAGGGCATGAATCTTGTAAGAAATGATGGAGACTTATGGATTGATGGACAGTTTGTAGGTGATCATGTCGGGTAAAACAATTCTCTGTGGAAAGGACAGAAATCAGTTGTCAGAGTCCTCTCTGTAAATTATTTTCTTCCGAATAGTTAAATTACTCTGTATTTCTCATTTATATTTGTGATCATATTTTTCAGATAATACTGCTAAGAAGAACTGTGTATCTAAAAGGGACTTTATAAATAAGGTTGTCTTGCATAATGCATTTTTAGCTTAACCAATGAGTAACACCCATAACTTTTTGGAAGTAACCTTTGGAATAATAAATCAGACTATAAAGTAGCCTTAAATTTCTGTGATTCTGTCATAATCAGGAGTTATTTTTACCAGTCTTTTTTATTTCAGAAATGTTAAATTTTGTTCTTGTTACACAGTTTAGCAAGACAGTTTGGTCTATTGGGTCAATTTATTTGGATCCTTTAATTTTTCCTGACTTCGATTTAGCGTGGCTGGAAAATCATTTACTCTTGAGATTTGGCTTCCGCTATTTTGACAAAATCTATATTGCTGTTCACTGATCCTATGGATTGATTACAAAAATTGTCAAACACAAGAGACTCACATAATTTATTGATGATTACAAAAGGAATTAGATTCCATACTGTTGTATTCAGAATGGAGGGGGTGTTACTTTTGTATCAGAACTAATTTTCTAATTGAGTATGATCATCGAGATTGTATCTGGAGCTGATGGAATCAGTTAATTTCTGTTTTGTGATTTCTGCTTATTTATTCTTTTTTTGAGTGAAGTAGACCTAAGAAAAGAGCTTTGTCTCTCTTATTAATAGAGTGCTCTGAATTCCAAAGAGCCGATTACATATTGTGGAGTCCTTGTATCAGATGCTCTTTGTGTCACCAGTAGAATCCTTTTAAAAATGGACAGTTTGCATCTGTAAATGAACAGATCCATTAGAATTACTTCTTTTAAGACTAAATATATTAAAGTCACAATTCCTGACCATATTTTAAAAAATTATTCTATCAGCAATTGAAAAAAAACCCCCAGTACTGTCTTCTCCTGGTACCTTTCCTTTAGCTTTTATTGCAAACTCACCTGTTTTATTACATAATAAGCAAGTATGTGATGGCCAAAGAACTCATAATTTCTTTCCCAGCTGCATCCTTGATTCAGTAGTTTTAATATAGTAAATAATTGTCATAGGAAGTCAGCTGCTGATTGCTAATTCAGAGCATCTAATGCAGTGTTAGCATGCAGTAATACTTTTCAGAGTGGCTGTTTCTTGCTGGGCTTGGCTGAGTAAGACCAGTTGAGTTGTTTTTCTCTCCATTGTTTCTTTTCTATTGTCTACAACCACTAATGCCCACATGTCCCATGACTGGTGCCTCTGTCATGATACCCATGGCATGTTGAGAAAAGATGAAAATGGTCTGGAAACTGGCTTTTAACGTTATCATGCCTATATAAATTCTTAAAATTAATAATGTATCTAAAATTGCTCTCCTAAATGAGTATCTTATTACTGTGTTAACACTTCTTCGTTTTGTTTTCTGGTGTTTTCAGGGGTAGCTTTTTATCCAAGGTGTTTGAAATTCCCCTTTTTTGAGACAGACATGCATTTTTTAGTGGTTTTGTTGGTTTGAACTAAAAAATCACATTTTAGTACAGGAATTTGCAGTATTTTGCAAATCAACTGGTATTTCCTTGTTCTGGTAAAATTGCCAATTAGAAAAAAGGAAACATTTTCTGTATTTAAAGGATCCAGTTATCTAAAATAGTGAAGGGGCAAAAGAAAAAAAGGAAACAGAAAAAGAAAAGCCGTTGGAGGTTTGATTATGTCCTGCCAGTTCATCATTTCAGTTGTCAGTGTTCCTGCACTTTGAGAGAGGTTTTAAGTAGTTTTTCTTTGGTTGAAATCCATATTTATGATTTCTTCATGGGTGAAGAATGAATCCAGAATGCTGATGAGCTTAGTTTTTGTTGGATTATTCCGTCTGCATTATTCCAGTCTGGAGCCAGTTGTTGTGTTTCTCCTGCCTCTGATGTAAACAAGAATTTAAAGCCTCATTTAACTGACGGTGACTTCTGCTGGGCCATAAGAGCTGAGAGAGCAGTTTAGGTTTGTTGATGAAATTCGGAGTTCTTAACTCTTGTGATTAAACCCTGCATTGAGTCTCACAGTGGAAGTGCAAATGTTTGATGCCATTTGGTTCCCTTTGGATTTTTTTTCACTCTTTCTTGTCTTGCCCTCATCTGCAGGGGTGTTTGCCTGGTGTGTGTGGTTTGTTCTTTCTTGCCCTTGCCCATTATGAAATCTTTGTATAGGGTTAAAATGCAGTTTTGTTTTGGTGGAAGTTTTGGCTATGCTTTTCTCATTATTTCTTAGAAATTCAAGGTTCAAGAGACCTATCTCATCATAGATGGGGCAGGTGGGAGTCTTGAGTTCCATGGTGTTCTTCCCCTGGCCTTCAGCCTGTCTGCTTAATGTGCAGTCAAAAGGGACTCATGGCTTTGACATGGAAAGGTATTTAGGGAGGAGATTAACTCAGTTGGAGCGTGGTGCTGATAACTCCAGGGTCACGGGTTTGATCCCTGTATGGGCCATTCACTTGAGTTGGACTCGATGGTCCTGATGGGTCCCTTCCAACTCAGAATGTTCTGTGAAATGTGCCTGTATCACATGGGAACATCTTGACCACAGCTGGAGTGTTTGCATTCCAAAAATGCAAATTCCATTCTCTTAAATTGGAGAAAAGGTTGGTGCCCACTGGAGGTCACTATTTCAACTCGTGGAATTCCACTTGTAGTGCTCCGGGGTGTGTGGGGCTCTCCTGAGTGTGTGTTTACCTGGAACAAGGCACTGGAGTGATTGCATTAAATCTGTGCCTGGGGAGTTTTTAAATGCTGGGCCTGGGGGCAGGATGGACCTTACCTGCAATTCACCCTTTGTTCTGACATGCTGTGTTTGAGGGAGCTACCCATGTCAGTGTCCCTGTTGTATTTCGATAAATATAGCTGAAGAACAGATCGTTAGACACTGTGATATTTTAAAATTTATTTTTTAAATCGAGTTTCATTTCGTATTTTTATTTATTATTTTAATATTTCCTGAAATATTAAGATGGGTTCTTATTTTCCCTGGTTAATGAAAACCATAGATACCTGGAAAAGCAAGATGTGTATCACGTTAGTGCTTATGAAGAGTACAGATTCCTATGTGTTCTTTCATATATCTGCTTAAATATAACGCATGGTACTACAGGATATTTGCAGTGTATTAGTTGCACAGATGGTATTTGAAATAGTTTCAACTTGGAGAAAAGTAATTCTTGGAGTTGAGTTCCTGTTGTAATCTCTGCAGTTTGGGCAGCCTGTTCCATTGATGGGTTGGGGAGTAGAGTAAGAATTGTGAGACAAGGAAATCTTTGTATGCAGTATGAATCTGAGGTTGCTGATTAAAGTGATTACAAGCCTTACTTAATTTAAAAATCTTTTTAAAAGCTCAGCTTTTATGTTGTTGTTGAGCTTAATTTCTGGTAAGGGCCGGAATAAAGATATCTGATCAGGAAAAGTTGGCTGACAGGTTTTCTGGGCAGCTATGTAAGAGCTATTTTTATGCAGGGAGTGAGCTAAAGGGCTATGCTTAGAAGAAAATTCACACAAAGATCCAAGCCTCATATGTCTCTCTCTCTCTTTTTCCCCACCCTCTAGTGATATGCAGCTTCCGAGGAACTGTTCCGCAAGGCTTGGTCCTGGAACTAGGTGAAACTGTCCAGATCCTGGAGAAATGTGAAGGTAAGTGTGATGTCCAAGAGGGAACCCCATTTTTTATGTGAGAATATACAAATAGCTTAATCTAGCATATTTTAATAAGTTCTTTGGAAATCATGATGCATCAAATCAAAGCACTTGAATAAAACCTACTCTGACCCACTTTCTGTAGGAAAGGCTGAGTGCTCTTGGCACTAATCCAGTCTGATAGGGGGTCAGTGTGTTTGAAGTTAACCATCTGTCCAGAAAATCTTGAACCCTGACCTGATTGTTGTATTGTAACTGGGTCTTACACTGAATTTTCGTCATGTAAAGTGTAGAATCAGTATCTCTTTTTTTACTGTATTTTCTCAGTGTTACTGTTATGCATTTCTATTAAGTGTATCAGTTTTATTACTCAGAAACATCTGAACAGGTGGAAAGTATTAATTATAAAATAGATTTGCAATATTAGAAAAAATGTAAAGAATATGCTTTTTTTGGGGAGATTGTTTTGCATTTATCTTGATGTGTGTTTTT
Organism: Mohoua ochrocephala; assembly: GCA_013398855.1. Lineage (NCBI taxonomy): Eukaryota > Metazoa > Chordata > Aves > Passeriformes > Acanthizidae > Mohoua > Mohoua ochrocephala. Next base: position 121,413 of record VZTA01004737.1, read on the forward strand.
GTACCTAAAGCAAAATGCCATTGTAAATTTTGTAGTTCTTATCTGGCTGGTGATGTCTGTGTGTGAATAAATTGAATGTCCTAATGCTCTGCTTTGTTCACATGAGGAGTGTGATTGAAGTTGTATGTAAAAGGAGATTTATTCTTATCCTAATGTTGAAGCAAGTGTTGTAAAACATGTCTGGTGAGAAGTAGGTTGACAAGATACAGTATGAGAACATGTTTCACTATAGTCTGAGGTGGAATAATGTAACCTTAATCCCGAAGTGTTAAACAAATTCAAAACCCAGATCCACAAATTTGAATTCCAAATTAACATTCCACAAAGTTGTAGATGTGGTTTTTTTATTTGTTCAGTTTAAAGTCATTTTTCATCGCCAGTGTTAATGTTGCTCCCCAGACCTTCTGCGTGCTTGTCAGCAGACTCTGCTTTGCCTCTCTCATGCCTAGAACTGTCTTTTGCTCTTGATGCTTTTTCTTGTGCTCAGGTGTTTGTTTTCCCACTGACTTAACTCGTCACAAAAAAGTCACCTTGTCTATGCTAATTTTTCTAGTAACACAGTAGCTTCTTCACCTACATTTGTAAAAATTTTCTGTTGAATGAGAGCTTTGCAGTGCAATGGGGAAAATTACCCACAAAGAAGCTTGCTGTAAACAATCCCATGCTTATTTTAAAACCACGAGTGGTGTGATGGGCTAAGCTGTGCTCACACGCTGAGGGCTGACTGTGGTTATTCTACCAGGTCTTGTGAATTAGAACGTGGTGCAAGCTCAGGAATAAAAGTATCCCTTTGCTTAGGTTGGGATAACTCTAAGGTAATTAAACGCTGTATGTTGTTGAAAGCAGTCATGGTGTTTTCCAACATTTCTGGGAAATTTTCAAAACTGGGAAATAAAAGCACGATCTCCAAGGAGCAGGTTGTTTATGGAAAAGCAAAGGGATAATCCGACTTGTCTTTACAGTGTTATAATAACTGGGCTTTGAATATTTCCTTTGCTGGTAGTTTTGAGATGATTCTTCAAAAGCAATTCATGCCAGTCTTCAAATTGCTGAGAAAGGAGGCCCTCAGACAGGGTTTTCCTGGGTGGAAGAAGGTTTGTCCAGAATTTTTTGCTTTTGTTTTTTTAAGCCCTCTGTCCTGTCATTTTGGTTGAGGTGCCTTTACCATGGACTTTGTGTATAAAAAGATACATTAATTTTGATAATAACATCTGGAACTCCACAGTATGAAACTCATCTGAATATTCAGATGGTCTGTGCTGCAGCTCTTGCATGTGTGAATTATGCAAAAAACCACACTAAATGTGCAAAGTAGGTTCTTAAAAGGGGGGGAAAAAAAGCAGTTGCTTTTTAAGCATTCTTTTCTAAGTGGTTGTTTAACAGGGTCCTCTACTTCTGCATCATTTGCTGGGGATTCTTTTGTGCAGACAGACTGGATAAAATAATGTTAACCCACACAAAATAAGGGTCACTGCTGTGAGAGTCACAGAAGATCCATCGCTGTTTCAGCTTCACTTCTTGAATAGTTTATGCATAATTGTCTGCAGCAGGGATTTTGCTGTCTGGGTTGAAAAGATTCACATACACAAAAACTTTCAGTAATGTGAACTATGATTTCAGAGACTTGCTGAGGAATTCAAGGCTGCCAAAGATTCAGAGAGTAGCTATACTTCTGAATGTGCTTATTTTTAATCATAATAACTTACTGAATAGCTGTATTTGTATTACAAAAGAGCAAGTGCTCTTCTGTAGTGACTGGTGTAAGAAGCAGTCCCTGCTTTTAGAGCAATTGAATGAAAGAGGAGGGAATTTCCTGTTTCAAAACTTTGAGTATCACTGCAGCTAAGTTTTATAGATATTTGCAGAGTAAAGAAACAAATGTACGTGTGCACACACACACACACATATACACATATTTGTCTCTAAGGTTAATATAAATACCAGTTGATAATACAGTAAAAATTATTGTGGTTGTCTATGCATTTTTTAAATGAAATGCAGTGAAATACAGTTGTCTTTGTAATTTGCATCTTGTTCACGTGCTTGAAATTGGAATTTTTGGATTTCCACAAATTTCTGAGCCTCACAAATATCTAAATCACTGGTTTTTAACCCTAAGTCTGACAAAGGCCTCCCATTGCCCACTATCCCAGTAAATCAAAGCCACGGACTTGGTACCTGCCTTTGCTCTGCAGATTCCAAAGGCTCCACCTCTGTTTCCATCAAACACACACCGACTGTAAAGCATGAGGTGTTACCAGAGTGGTTTTGCAGTTACTGCTTGCACAAAGGGTTCTCAGATCCCTGACTGGTTTCACTCAAAGGTTATAAATGTTCGTCAAGACACCAGTTGGACCCGTGCTTGTCATTCACAGCTTTGCCCCTCTCTGGTCCCCTCTCTGAGCCCTCCCAGTTGTGATCTTGGCCGCGAGGGAGCACTGAAACACCAAGTGGAGTTCTCTGCTCTGCCTGCCATGCCTTGAGGAGCTGGAGAGTATGGCATTAGTGTGACATGCTGGAAGATGGAGTTTTCTTTTGTCAAGTGGCAAAGCATGAGCACACTCCTGGTTTGAAATACACATTTGGACTGTGCATTCTAAAGAGAACCCTATCTTTCAAGTCACATGGCTATTGCCCCGCCACAGGCAGTAGCTGTCAGTAACTAGTGGCATTCAGAGTAAATTTAAAATGTCTGTTTTGTCCATTTTTTTTATTGCCAGAGGGCAATTTTCTTTAGATTGAAAATGCTGTAACTTCAGTAACTGTAATTATTACCTTGAGAATTTTGTATATTCACTGAAGAATGGAAACACTGGCTGACGCCTGAAGCACCAAAGTTAAGTTAAAAGAATATTATCTTACCCATGCAAATTCTGCTATCCACACAAGTATTTATCTACATGGTTTTCATGTGTGTACATTAATAATTGTGTTCTTAAACCATGCAGAATATATATTTAAAGTTTCCCTCTGTTATTCCAGCAGTGATGGCATGGTCAAAATAAGTGTTTCTGGTATTTGGGACACTTAAGCAGCAGATATAACTTGCAATTAGGGGTTTTTTTAATTCTTGATGAATTCAATGTGCTTGAGAAGTGATGCCTTTGCCATGCTTCCAAGCTGTGCCATGCAGATGAGGGAGGAATCCCACTCCAGGCTGTCAGTGCTGTGGGAGCCCTGCAGGTTTTCTCCCACCTGAGTCAGGAGCTGTCCTGTGGCTACTTGGGCCCAAGTGACTCCTTCCCAATAATTTGTGTTTGGCCTGAGGAAGATGTCTCCGGTGAGATATCCCTTTTCCTGTTTGCTTTTCCCTCCCTTTTCATCCTCTTTTTCCCTCTTTGCCTTTTGTGGAATGTGCCCATGGAAGTGAAGCCTCTTGGACCTACACCTCTGCTGCGGCAGAATCCTGCCGAGCTACTGAAAGTCATCTTTCAGAGCTCAGGAGTGGCTTCTTGACAGCCCTCTGGCTAATGCCACGACACAGCACATCCCATCTCTCTTTGCCTTTTGTTGTGGCATCCCTGGCAGCATTATCAGCATATTCCTGTGGCTCTGCTGGCCCGAGGCTGCTCCCTGACGTGGTGCAGGCAGGCTGGGCCAGGGATTCATCTGCTGCTCCTCCTGCCCGGCACACGCAGAGCAGCAAGCTCAGGACAGAGCGCTCTTGGCAGCGGGAAGCTTTTGCTGAGCACTGCTCCTGTCCCTCTCCTGGGTCACTTTGGGTGCCTTTGGCTCTGCACAGCAGTTCACATGCAGATTACAAGGTAAAAGCAATTGTTTATTGGTTTGTATATGTAAAAGACAGCTTTGCTCCAGGTTTGAGGGTTACTCGCATTACTGCCAAGTACGTTTATTTTTGTAGGACAAAGAATGCTCGAGTTCCTGTAGCAGATTCTACTGGCAGTACTTTATTTAAGAACAAACTTTAGCTTTAGGATTTGCCATAAGTTCTTATGTAATTTATTTTCAGAATTTTGTTTGTCAAGAAATGATATGCAGAATTTATTTTTTCCTCCAGTCTGCAGCTCATGATTCTTTATTTAACACTGATACTTGAGCTTTATTTTTCTGAAAAACTGATCGATATCTTTCAATTAGGACCTTTTTGCTTTTCTGTTGCTGAGTCCTCTAAAGGGGCGAGCTTTTTCCGTGTGACAGACCTCTTGTGGATTAAGTGGAAATCTGAAAAAGGTTATGAGAATGGCTTTTAGAAAGCATATCCTGTTTTGTTCAAGACACTTTCAAGTAAAGATCAAAAAGTCATTGGTAGCTCTTCTAGTCACTGAAATGAAGAGATTGAGATGTGCAGGACTGCCCCAGAGCTGCTTTCACAATTTAACTAGGGCTGCACTATTGCTGAGACTCCTGAGTGGGACACCCTTTTGGAAAGATGGGTTTTCATTCTTTATCCAACAGTTTGCAGGTTCTCTAATGTGGTGTCAAGTTTCCCCCACTGCGGATTTCCATAGGTACGCTGATCTCTCGAATGGCACTTCTGATAGACTGATTTTTGGTTTTCTTCTAGCAAATGATGTGTGTGGTATGGAATATCCCTTTGGCTGATCCAGGCCAGCCATCCCAGCTATGTCCCCTCCCAACTTCATTGCAGGCATGATCATTGTTTCACATTAATTTATTCACAAAATTCTTGTCACTTCATAGCTGTGTTTTTCCGCTTCTTGATTTTAAATCCCATTTTCTTCACCGTTTCTGTGAAGTCAGTACCCTCTAAGGACCATGTGTCCCTAAATGCATGCCATAATTCTGAATTATTAGCAGTTACTGTTTGCAGTGCAGTGACACCTAAACGTGTTGGTCAGTATTGTGTCTAACCAGGGAGTGCTTGTTGGGATCACAATTAGCTGAAGCACCTGCCAGGATTTGATGCCTGTTGTCATTAAATCCTCCAAAACAAATGCTCTTTTAAGATAAATGATTACATCAATATTAATGTGTTTAAGACTAATTCCAGAATGCAGGTTTAGTTCATTTTAGGGAATAATGTAATGCAGATGCAATTTTCTAACTGTGCCTTAAAAAAAAGGCATTGTACCTTTTCTCTCTCATAGCTTTTACTTTGCAATACAGAATGAGTTGTCCATTTTACAGTGGAGGGCTTTCAGGTTCTGCTGAGCTCTTCAACTGTCTCTTATTCTTTAAAAAAGAAAAAATAAAAGAAAAACTAGATCTGGAGAGCACAGTTTATAAGATTAAAGGGAAACGTAACCACTTCTCAAATATATGAAGGAAACTACAAGAGGGAAGTCAACAAAATGTTTTCCATAATGTCCAAAAGAAAAACGTCAGTAATTCAAATAGCATCAAAGAAAGGTTATAAAGTGCATGTATATTGTCTGAGCCACTGAAATAGGTTGTCCAGCGAGGATTTGCCATGTCCACTTGACATAAATATGCTGGATTTCCAAGTATTGTACCAAAATTTCACACGTTACATGCAGTTTTACTGGCCAGTGTTGATCTGTGGAAGAAATTTCTTCTAAAAAGGTGCCTGTGCAACACCACCGCTTTCAAACTGGTCTGCACGGAGTAGCAGAAATAGAGTTTCCTTGGAATTTGGTGCAGAAATACCTTGGAATCTAGGTTTTATAGATGTATGGATCATTTTCCACAGTGCAGTGTTATTTGGTCCTGATAATAAATGATTGGGCACTGTTTAAACCAGACTAAATATGAGGAGAGATTTAGAGACATGGCTTGGATGAGCTGGGTGATTTCTCAGGGTCCTTCCCTGCCTGTTTTTCATAACTCTGTAAACACAGAACTTGTAAGCTTTGAAAATTTGTTTTGGAAAGAAGAACAAAAACCTCAGAAATGAGGTAGTTTTTAGGAAATGTGTTTCATTGACTAACCTGCAGATCTAAATTATTAATGGTCACCCCCTTTACTGGGTTTTATTCTTTTACAGGTCTCTTCACAAAGTTGGATAAAACCACTTTTTTTCCCCATTTACCAAGACGTTTGTCATTCTGTTTGTCTTAGAGCTTAAATGTCTGGTTATTTCTGAGGTACAGACTGTATTTAATATTAGTAACAGTGAATCACAGGATAAATGCATTTATTTTTTTCTGTGACCTTAAAAATATGCAGCATCTGTTGCTCAAAAGCAGGTGTGGGCACAGTTGTGTGGAGTTCTAGAAAACACTCATGTTAAGGGTCTGTATGTGTTGTTTGTGCATATATGTTTATATTAATATGATTGCCCTGAAGTTTGATCAACTAAAATGAATTCAGAACAACAATAATTTCTTTTTTATATAATCAGTGATTTCACAGGAAAACAAATCTTTGTGTCATGTCCTATCTTCATGAGAAATTTGTGTAATGAAGAAGATGGATTTTAATTTATTCTGTACTAAGGCTTGCAATTGTCCTGAATTCATCAGTTATTTAATTTCATATTGACTTAGATTCCCTTTTTAAAACAAAATAAAAATTCAAGACTCTCAGGCTGTCTTTAAAACAAATTCAAGTCTTCTGCCCCACCTCCGATCCTCTCAATGAGACTCTTGTCATAATTCAGCCAAATCTGAAGTCGTTTTTCTAAGAGAGCCAAAATACCCAGTTACTTCGTTCTGTTCTTCTCTATTCTCCATAGCCAATTACTGGCAGGTTTTGCTAATTTTAAATAAGGGAGGAAAAAAAACCAGTAAGTAGGAGGTTGCTGGGAAGGTGAGAGGACTTTTTATGGGAAGTGGATTTAGCTGCTGTGGAAGTGTTGGCTTTTGGCAGGTGTCTGTCTGACGCTGGCTGCAGTTGGTAATGACACTTGAAGGCTGAACTTGGGTTGGAGCTGGGCCTGGCCAAGTTTGCCCAGGAATTTGGGATGGCCAGGCATGGCCAGGCCCCCTCCCCAGAACCCACCAACCCCCTGTGCTCCTGGGGCTGTTCCAGGCCCAGCTCCAGAGTGTGCTGCTTTTCCACTCTTCACCTGGATGAGGTTTTCATCCCCTTTATTCCCGGCTGAATCCTGCGCTGCCATCGCTGTCACCTGTGGGAAGCAGCAGTACCTGGGCTCTGCTGTTTTACTTGTGGCTTTAGCAACTTTGTGTTTTACTCCTCGTGGATTGTCCTGTCTGGAGCTGTTTCCTGATGGGGGATACAAGAGTATTAACAGGGTTTGTAAATTAGATCCTGAAGCCTGTTCTCTACTCAGGCATACGTAAGACCAGACACATGCAAAGAATTTGTATTTGTTTAAACCACATTAGAAATGTGTGATAATGGCTTTTGCAGGTTTCTGAAGTCTGGAGATTTTGTCAAGATAAGCACTGCAACAAGGCTCGTGTGCCAGCCTGGAAGAGAAGTGTTCAGTGCAGACTCTTCCCTGAGTTCTGAATGTATCTTCTGAATGTACTAGTGATTATTAGTACAGGAACTAGCTCATCTGCTTTTGTTCCTGGTGGGAAGAAACAAGAGCATTCCAGGTTGTTAAGTGTTTGTCATCATTGCAGAGCAAAATAAAAATAATTTTTAAAAAAACCCTAACAAAAACTCTGTTAAAAATTGGATCTGTGAGAGGCACAGCTGGTTTTTTAGATGATCTCAGTAACTGCATAGTTGTAGTCAGTTTGCTTCTGTGTAAAGACAGCAGTGCCACAAATAATTACAATGTGTTTTATCTGGTTTCAGGCTGGTACAGAGGTGTTTCCATTAAGAAGCCCAGTGTCAAGGTAAGCGTGAATACATTTGTTAATCTAATGGGAGATTAAATCTGTTTTGCTGTCGCAACCCAGTAAACTTTTCATTTTCCTTCTCTTAACTTTTTTTCCTGTGGGAGGATTGGATTTCTTTTTAAATTGAGTGATACTCATTAATCACTCAAAGGATCAGAAACCTTCCTGACATCTAACATGTAATTTTTTCAACATTTATAAATCTCATCCAATTTGATCCTCTCCACCCTGCTCCCCTAAGAGAAGCATAGGTGGGTGATATTGCATTGCTTTAATGCAGCATTTTTTAAGAACACGTTTAATAAGTTAAATTATTAATCTAACACAACTTTGAAAAAAGCCTATTAAAAAAGATTTTGTAAGTTGTTTTGGGGGGGGGTGTCAGATTTTTACAGTTTAACCACTGTATTTCATTATTTTCCTTTTTTTTTTCCCCATCGTTTTTGCTCTTGGAGAACTTTTTAGGCAGTTCTGGTATGATTGTTTTTGTGAGTGGATCTCAGTTTTTGTAAATGTTGGTAGCCAAACATGCCAATAGGTGCTTCTATAAGAGCTTCACTTCATTATCTCTTGGTTTAAATATTGCTTGTATTTAAAGAGAGAAGAGTACCAGATTCCTCGTGTTTACCTGTATTATGGAAGATAATATTACCTGTATTACATTGTCATGACTATAATACTCTTTTAATGAAAAGTCTGCAGCCATTGTGTGTGTTGGTACCTCTGCTTGTGTCTATGTTCAGTTCTGATAGGAGAGCCCTTCAAACCCTCCCTGGTTTCTTAGATACCAGAAATAAGCAGCATTAACTGGAAGTGAACCAAACAAGAAACTGAAGTAGCATTTCTTCCTTTTCTGGATTTTCGTGTGGTTGAAAGCAAGCATATTTACTGTTTTCCCGATGAAGCCATTCCTCTTAGATTCAGCTTTTTTCCTTCTATAATTTTAGTCTTGCCTATGAACAAGTAGGAATTTTCCTTTAGCATTTGGAACCCTCTTTACTTAGTATTCCTTTCAACCCCACCCTGCCAAAAATTTTTCTTCCTAACTTGTATGGTTTTAAAGCTCTAAAAATTGAAAGCCCACACTTGATTGCTGACATTTTTGTCAGAGGCTGCCAGCTGGTTTTTTAATCCAAAGATTTCCAATGCTGCTCCTGTATTTCCCACTGAAGTGCAGGTTGCTGTTCTTGCAGCAAAGTCTGTCAGTGTGTGAGGATTCAGGGCCGTGTGCTTCCCAGAGAATGTGGAACACTGAGAAAAGGTTGGATTAAATTACCTCTTTTCCCCATGTCTCAACACACCAGAGCACACTGGCACAGGCAAGGTCAGAGTGCAGCCCTCGTGGGAACAGCAAAAGGCAGATAACCAGAGGTATCCCAAGTGGGTTTGAGCAGCTTTTCCTTAGAAAGAGGGAGGAAAACTGATAGCTCCAGGGTATGCAAGTAATAGAATACTTCTGTCCATGGGGGCTCAGTGCAAATTTGATGGTGGGCTTTTAGTTTTTGTTTATTTTGTTGTTTTAAACCTCTGTCTGTGTAACCCCTAATGCAGCATCCCAACACAGGTCTGCTCTGGGAGCTGCTGGTGCTGTGCTGCAAAAAACTGCAAAAGAGCCAATTTCTGATCTTCCCAGGTGGAGATTTGGTCCAGTGCAGTGTCATGGTCTCAGACAGACTAAAGCAGTCAATTGTTACTGATTTGAATGTTGAGTTTGGACTGGCAGCTTTGACACAATGGTTGTTTGGGGGGTTTTTAATAGGTATATTGGCAATTATTTATTGTGCCTTAGGTCACCAGTGCTAAAAACTGCAAATGTATTTTTCTAACGTACAGAACTTTTTCTCTTGCAGGGGATTTTTCCTGCAAATTATATTCACTTGAAAAAGGCAATTGTCAGTAACAGAGGGTGAGTATTTTTCCTTTTTTCTAAGAAGCTACAGTGCTTCTTATCTAGAAGGGAAACAAAGAAATAATTATTGAAAATTCCAGAGATGTTTTAGTTCATTGTATCTTTTTTGTGTATGAGGGTTTGAAAATTAAATGTAATTCTACAGTGTTTGGGAGGGTGGTTTGTTTGTTTTTAATATAACAGCAGTCAGGTCTGATGGTTACTCTTGTTTGCTTTGGCTCATAAAATTGTAACTCCAGAGATATCATCTGAAACACATGCATTTAAAGAACTCTACTTAAATTTTTCCATTTCTGCTTGTTCTCTCACTGGCAAAATCCTGTATTTTCCCATTTGTTATGGAGGCACCAGTCAGTAGGCAGCCTATCTCATTTATCTGCAGATTTTCGGAGTCACAGCTGACAGGTAGCTGGGTTACCCTGAACCTTTTCAAAAGGATCCCGCCCTCCCCACCTCACCCAAAGAGTGACTGAAGTGCACTGCTGAAAACTTCTGCCCTTCTCTGTCTTTGTTTGTAGTTCATCTGTTGCTGGCAGTGGGTTTATTTCAGTTCATGTGAATAACACTGGTGGCAATGTCATGGCAGTGGAGTTACTGGGTGGGGGCTCTGGAACCTGCAAAGTTTCCTGTGAGATTGACTGAGACTCCTGAAATCAATATCTTGTGTTTTCACTGCTGCTTTTACTTGCATATTCTGGATAAAGGCTGCTGTGGGGAGATTTATAAGTGTGGTGTTTCAGACAATGACCCAAGGCAACAAATTAAACGTGGAAGATAAAATGTATTAAATGGCACTTAGTGGAGTACCTGCAGAAAAACAGGTGACTTCTGATAGTCTTGAATTTTATATTTGTTCCCAAAGGGCCTCAGTAAAGGTTGTAAGGGCAGCTGTAATACTGATGCTTCATAATTTTGGGGTGTAACAAAATTATATCTATTGCACAGGATAACCACTCCTAATGTGTACTTTCCTTAGGGGAAGGACCAGCTCCCTGTGATGTGTAGTTCATTAGTACTTGATGTTAATTTAGAATATGTGAAGGGCAACCAGTTCCGGTACTTGTTAGGAAAGCTGATACACTGTTTAAAAGTATCAAAGCCTCAAATACCAATTGATACAGCAGAATGTAATGCAGTTCTGAACCAGAGGGTCACAGTTATTTCATGTTTTGTTTAAAAATTCTTTATTTCAGAATATGTTCCAAATGCATTTATAAGCACTTGTGAAATAACAGAGCGTGTGCTTAACCTGGCAGGCAGCTGAACACCACCCAGCCACCTGCTCCCTGCCCTCCCCAAACATCCCATGAGCCACACAGGGACTGTCTCCAAGGCTGGAGCACCCCACATGTGAGGACAGGCTGGGAGAGGTGGGGTTATTCATCCTGGAGAGGAGAGAGGACTCTGGACAGAGCTGGTTGGCCTTTCAGTATCTAAAGGGGGCTTGTAAGATGATGGGGACAGACCTTTTGGCAGGGTCTGTAGGAATCAGACAAGGGATGATGGGTTTAGATTTGAGGAAGATCTATTTTATGCTGTGGGTGGTGAAACCTTGGCACTGTTTGCCCAGAGAAGCTGTGGCTGCCCCAGCCCTGGAAGTGTCCAAGGCCAGGCTGGATGGGGTTTGGAGCAACCTGGTGTAGTGGAAGATGTCCCTGCCCATAGCAGGCGGGGGTGGAATGAGATGAGCCTTGAAGTTCCTTCCAACCCAAACTACTCTTGCGATTCTCCTTCAATGGTTTTGGAAAATCTGTACCACAAAGGAACGTGTTTTATTCTTTTGATTAAAGGATAGATCCCTCAGATTTCATCTGCAATGTTGGAAAAGCCTTCTGCATAGGACAGGTTAGTAGGTGGCAGGTATTTTGGGTAGTTTTGATATTGGCTAACATCATTGGAGGGGAAAATGGGTTGGACTGGCTTAGGGAAGGGACCCAAATTGCAAAGGACCCCACATTACAGGGAAGTTTATTTAACACGCTGTAGTAATGAAAACTTTTCATTGACCTTGATTAGAATGAAATTATGTATTTTGAACAGGTAACCAGGAAATGCTTCACATAAGCTTAATCTTGTGGAATGTAATGGAGGAACAGTTGCTGTGACTCTGGAGGTGCTTCAGTCTTAAAACAGGCAAAATGGTCCTCTTAAGATATTCTCCTTTATATTGAACAAATTCAAGTTCTAGAATTTTACAAATTACTGTGCTGTCACATTTCTTTTTCTACCTTTTCCAGGATGCATTTCCTAATTTTCCTCCTCTTTTTCTATAGGCAATATGAAACAGTCGTTCCTCTTGAAGATTCTGTGGTGACTGAAGTCACAGCGACGCTGCAGGAATGGGCCGTGCTCTGGAAACAGCTGTATGTGGTAAGAGCAGTGCTCCTCTTCTTGCACATCTCACATACCCTGGGAGAAATGTTGCCTGCCTTTGTTCATTCAAAACCCATCAGAATCAATATCAGAATTGTTGGATTCCTTGTATTTAATGGGGGTTCCCTAACTGCAGAATCACGGCTCATGTGAGAGTCCCATGGGCTACATTGGAAACTTCAGCAGTTCTGAAATTCTGCCTTCAGATCTGAATGCTTCATAGTTATAAAAGAAGGCAACAATTTTAAAGTGCTATTAAATATGTAAGAAATAATATAATATAAGACTTCTGTAAGTCCCATCAAAGACTTCAAAGAATTATTCAGCTCAGTTTGTAAGTATTTGTTTTAGTGTCTAGAGTCTGAAAGGAGAAGAGCTCAAACTGTGGGAAGTTTTGTACAATTGTTCCTTCATAAATTAGAAATACACACCTTGATAAGTGTATGGAGTTTTATACACATCTATTTTATATAATTTTCAATTGCTGCCACATAATGTCTCCTACTTCTGCTTTCATCCCTCTTCTTGTCTTACATTTTAATAGCCAAAGCCTAGGAAACAGCAGATTAAAAACTTGAGCATTTGAAGGTATTTCTTCCTGGTTTTTATTTTCTCTTTTTTAGCTTAGTAATTGCAAGCCTTAACTGTAGGATTAGGATCAAGACCTGCAGGTGGTCTAAGCCTGCATTTCCTTTCCCTCCTTCCTTTAGAGAAATACCTCTTCATAGAGCTGCAGCAGCTTTGTTTCCTTAACTAAACCTGCAGTGACAACAGGTGCATGTCTAGGAAACTCAGGAAAGATCCGATGGAGTGAGTCTGGTGCATCTCCAGCATAACCAGCTGTGTTCTGAACTTCCTTCAAAAAGCAATCAACTCTTATGAAATTAATTTTACTTCCTTTGGTCCCAGTTCTTCTATGGGGTCAGATGTCCCTGGAGGCATTTTCTTGGAAAGGAGCACCTGATCTAATGGAGGAGGGGCAGGGAATATGGTGTATACCATGTTTTATACCACTCTTTACACCTAGTACTCCTCCTTTTTCCTTTTCACATACTTACCTCTCTGCTGTATGGGAATAAAGTGATCTTTTCTGTTTTCTCCCTGTAAGATTTTTTTTTTTTCTCCCCCTCTCCCAGTGTCAGCTGAAGATGACAAAGTAATATTGGCAGTAGTATTAAATTGGAAAAAGGGGAATCATTTTACCTACAAATGAGTTAAACTTCCTTTCTACTAAAGTATTTCTTTTTTATTGTTAACGCCAGTTCCTTGAGGGGAAGGAGAGAGAAAGCTCTAGCTATAAACTTTCATTTAGTGATTTCTCTTTCTGGGACTGCTTTCTGTTGTAGCTCATTATATTTCTTATAACATTGCACAAAACATTATTGTATTCTTAAATAACAGGGGAAAGAATTTACTGTTCTCATAGAACTTTGGAAGGAGGCATCTGCTCCATGATGAAGAAATGGGTAGAGCTTTTGAGTAGAAAATACATTGGTTTGTGTTGTGGGGTTTTTTTTCCCAAAAATTAAAAAAAATTAAAAATTCTAATATAGAAATAATCACAGAATTGTTTAGATTGGAAGGGACTTCTTGAGGTCATCAACTGCCTTCTCAAGCAGGGTCAGCATGACCAGGCTGACAGGACTGCACCAGCCAGGTTTTGAGTTCCCTCTGAATGGAGACTCCCCAACTTCCCTGGGCCAAGCTGCCAATGTTTGTGCACCTTCAGTGATTTCCTATGCTCCAGGCCACTGATACAGTACCACAGCCTTTCTGGCAGAAAAACAATTTACACAATTGTTAAGTGGCTAACAGACATTTGTCCCATCTGTACGTTGGAAGCCTGAGGAAATGCACCGAGGTGCCTGTGGCAGAGCTGGGATGAGGATTTTATCCTTGGTGTTCAGGCTGGAAGCTATGTAAGGACATGTCTTAAAATATATTGAAAGACTGAATAGAAATCCTTGCTTCTTGTTGGATCAGCACGAGCAGAAATTTTTATTATTCCCAAGCCGTAATAAGAATCATGTAAGAAATGTAATTAGTGTTATTTATCATGCTGCTGTGCCTAGTCAGCTTTGTAGAAAAGTTTGTTACTGTAGGGGAAATTCAAGTGCTGGTTTTTGCACAGACACTGAGTAGGTCAGTGCCTGCAAAGGGCCCCTCACTGATGAGTGGGGCTGCCCTGGCACTGCTGCCCACCAACATGGGCAGCCTCTCTGAACGTCTCTAAATAGGCTCAAATGTTCATCTCAGGCTTTTTGGTGAACTCCCTACCTGGGTTATGGTTTGAAAGGCCAAGTTTGTTTCAATTAAAAATTCCCAGCAATTACCTTAGTAGTATTGTTGAGGTACATTATAAGGTTTGTATTTGTCTCTCAGTTAAACAATAGGAGTGGGGATGTAATACCCAGGAAGCCTGCAGTGATTAAAACACTGCCTGGAGAGGGATGTTATGTTGTTCCAAGATAAGGAAGCTCTGCTGGCAGAAAATTGGAGGGAGGAGGAGAACAGTGAGAAATGGAAGGGTGAAGTAAAGCACAGCTTTGAGACAGTTGTAGAAAATTAGTTGGTGTAAAATATTGGGAATCTTCCTCGTTTCTTTCTGACCACAGAGAGTCCGTGCTAGTACTGGGAATAAACTGTGCATGGGGAAGCTTGAATGGGTTTGAGTTACAGGAGTCGTGCAGCAATTTTAGTGTAGATGTCTGAGAAATATATATTAGAAAGATTAGCCTGAGATCATTGCATTACACAGGGCTGTGATATTCTTGTAATTTTTGCTATCAAGGTGAAAGCCAAGTGTTAGTCTGAGGAGAAAAAGGCTTTTGTCCGTAATGAGTTCACAGAGAAAGGGCTGTGCCTGAAATGAATTTGAAATAGAAAGATGTACGATGTGTTCTTTGCTTTACTGTGATAGCAAATTATGCTCTGAGTAGTTGGATTCTGATCATGTAACTCTTTAAATGCTGACAAAACAGCGAGTTTTTTGAAAATGTTGGAGGTTTTTCTCCAGTTGGAAAGCGATACAAATAATACTGGAGGATGGAAACTATCAGAATCCATTATTTGTATTGAGTGGGGTTTTAGCAATAATGGTAACCTTGTTAAAAATTCCATGCCTACTTAAAAATAATCTTCTTTTTTAATAATTGAGTAATTAGGAATAGAACTGAAATATTTATTATTTAATAAAGGAGTAAAGATGATATGACTTTTATGGTTCTATGGGCGGACTTTTCAGCAGGGCCCGTAGCGATAGGACAAGGGGTAATGGTTTTAAACGAAAAGAGAGGAGATTCACACTAGATGCAAGCAAGAAGAATTTTACTGTGAGGGTGGTGAGGCCCTGGCACAGGCTGCCTAGAGAAGCTGTGGGTGCCGTGTTCCTGGGAGTGTCCCAGGCCAGGTTGGACAGGGCTTGGAGAAACCTGGGATATGGGAAGATGTCCCTGCCCATGGCAGGGGTGAAACTGGATGATCTTTAAGGTCCCTTCCAACCCAAACCATTCTGTGATTCTGTGAAAAGAGCACATTTTCCCCTATTTGAATATGTAATCTGTGTGCAGACAAGGCAGTGTCATGACACTGGAAAATGGAAAGCAGTTCTTTGCCTTCTGATCTGTCTGTATCCAGGCTGTATCCTGTAGCCAGGCTTCTAAGATGAGCACTGAAACAATGAGATTTTGTAGCTACTTCCTGGCAAAAAAAGCCACTGTTCTATTTGACCTATTTGTTCTGGGTTTTCCTACTTTCACTGCCACTGTAAAAATCATTAGGAGGGAGCTCACAGTGTGAGTGTGGATTTCAGTGTTTAAAATCTGCACTGGAGTTGCTGATAACGTGGGTAGGGTTACTGCTAACCACAGCTGGCCAGATGTGTGTGTGTGTTTGAGAGTGTGTGTACACATGCTCGTGTATTTGAGTACTGCCAGTAGGTGCACACACCCAGTATCTTGAGGTGTTGTTTTGCTTGGCTCTAATACTCTCTGTTGTTCTTTAGATTCATTTGGACACCATAACTAGGTCCATTTGTGGAAGCCTAAAAAATTTGGAAGAGACTTTTACTTATTGTTTCCCAGTATTGCAAAGGCTATAGCAAAAGATGCCAGTGATTCCCTTCCCCAGTCCTGTACTTAATTTGGAGTGGAGGAGAAAGGAAAAGTGAGATTATTACTGTACCACTATAAGCAGCTGAGCCTGTTCTTGTGCCTACTCCGAAGGGACAAGGAAGAGAGAGCAGAAAAACAAGAACAAACCTTGGGGAGACTTGTTTTGGCACAGAGGTGGATAAAGCTGCAAAATTGCATTTGTTCCAGTGAAATGGGTGTGTGCAGCTCTTGGGTAGGTGCCCACACCAGTGTGCTGACTTCTGTTGAGACAGCAAAATGATACCAGTAAGGTTGTTAACTTTCTCTCTTACCCTGTATGTGTTGATAAGATTTGTTATTTTTATACTACTTCTAAATAAAGGATCTGCAAGTTCTCTGTAAGCTTTTGTTAATTAGGTCAAACAAGACTCCTGTGAGTTGTTAAGTCAGCTAAGGAGATCACTGAAACTCACTGTTGGTGCACAGTAGCTATTTTAACTGTAAAAAAAATTCCTCCGAGTCTAAGATGTGATGTGAGGACTATTTCTGTTGAGAGAGCAGATGACTGTGGAGAGACGAAACGTAATTGCCCAATTTAGAATTTGGTCAGATCAATAATGTTAATTTGCTACTTTTCTGCAAAGGGGAGTGGGGGATGTGTGGGGTGACTTCTTGTCTAGTTTCAGGAGTAAGACCTAATGGTGTTGGGAATAGAGGGAATTTTTGCCAGCTTAGTATGAAACCAATTTCCCATCGGCTCCTTTTAAATTTCCTGAGGGATCCTATTAAGGAACAGAGTGGGTAGCAGGACTTGGTGCAATTGCAGCTATGTGATTTGGGTGGTTTTGGGTGTCCTTAAAATTGAAGCGCTAGTTAAAACTCATCTTGAAAAATGCCATTCACTGAATCACTAAGGTAGTTTACTCTTATGGGGAGTGTTCTATGAGACATTTTTATTCAGTGAGATGTGCTTTGCTCCGTATCTGATAAAGCATGGAACTGCTGGTGGATTTTCTGAAATATGTAAGCAGAAAAAAATGTGACATGAACTAAAATGGATGTGCTGCATCTGAGGTCTGCATCAGAAGGTCTCCTTTCAAGGAACAGAATTTGTTCAAGTCGAGGCTGAGCATATTAAATACACTCTTAAATTCTGAGCAAGCAAACTCCTGGAAAGATGAGGTGTTTTCACCAAGACAGATGTACAGAAACAGTATTGCTTGTATACATGGCCCTCTTGCCTCCTTCTCATTTTCATGTCGTTTTCAAGGTTACCTGCAAATAGAAAATCCCTTTAGGATGATTGTTCAGGTTTGTGAAAGAGTCGTTTTAAAAGAATCTGAACAGCTTGTCTGGCCTCAGATGACACTAACAGAGACTCAGTTATCACTTTAGAAGACAGGACTCTGGGTAATAGTGTTCAGCAGTGTTATGGATATTTTTATATCTTTCTATGTTTGGAGTGAAGGATGAATCTTCATGGAGTGACCAGGAACTCAGACAGGAGTTTGAGGCAACTGATAGTCTTGTTAATGCTGCACAGCATATCAAGGAAACTAAAAGTAAATATCTCCCCTTCCAGGAGCATCTAGTTCTTCAGTTCCTCAGAGGGAGCAGTGCACTGAGACATCATCTCATTGCTTAGCAACTGAATCTGAGGCTTTTAACAGATTTGTTATTTGATTACTAGAAAATACTTGAAGATTTTTCTTGATTGGGTTGTGATGGGCGTGTGCAGAATGATTTGGAGAATGCAGAATGATGAACACTTCAACATTGTATGCAGAAGGTGAATATTTTTATAATTCAGTATGTTTACTCCTGGAGGGGGGAGCTGGAGATAAATCATGGAATGTCCCTGGTTGGAAGCGACCTCGAAATATCAGCTGGCCCAACCTTTTGTCAGAAAGGGATCCCACGTGAGATTGTGGCACCCTGTCCTAACCCAGTGAATGGTTGTTCTTGCTGGAAGGCATTTCTTTCTTAAGCTGGGACGAAAACTCTCCTGGTGCAACTTGTACCCACTGCCCCTTGTCTTTTCCCTGTGTCTCCTTGTGGACAGAGAGCCTCCATCCTCTTAGGGAGGGTGTGCTGGTACTGCAGTGCTGAGATGAGATTCCCAGAGAAGGAGAAAGGACCCAGCTGCTTTTGTCTTTCCTCACAGGGCAGGATCTCCAGCCCTCAGATCATCTTTGTGCCCCTCCCCTGGACCTGCTCCAGTCTGTCCCATCTTTCTTGAATTGTGAGGACCAGAATAAAAACCTCAATGTAAAAGTGTCACAGTGAGATTTATATCTGCTCATTATCTTGGACAATTAGGAGGTTTTGTAGTTAAAATCAGACTTTTACGCTGCTTAGGTGTGTTGGAAAGCTGAGTAGAAGCCCTTCTCTTGCTTTGTCAAATTGAGACTTGAATTTACATCAATTTGTTAGCTATGGTTTCTTGGAGGTCTTTACTGGATGTCATGACCTCTCTGTACAATTCTTCCTTGGAAGAGCACTACTCACGTAGAAATTACACTTAATATTTATTAGGTTCCTGCTATAAAATGCAATCTATTTCAGTACTTCTCCCCTTAGCACTAACTTGAACTGAAGTTTGGTTCAAGTGCTTCATATTTTAAGGTTAGAACAGGTTCTCATAATTATTGTTTTTTCTTTCCTCAAGTTTAAGAAATTTTATGTAGTCAGTCTCTCATAGTGATTTGTGGAAGACTCTGAGCTCTAAGGAATTAAAAGTAGGTGTGAGTTTTCAAGAGAGTAAAATAAGATTCATTTGTAAGCAAGTCTTGTACCATTAAAATCTGAAAAATTACTGTAATTGATTTGAAAGTTACTTTGCTTTGAAGACCACAGGATTTTATGGCAGTTTATTGGGTTTAAACAACAGTATAACAAGGAGCCATGTATGCAGTACCTTTCATTTACTGCCACATACAGATTTATGGTATCATTTAAGATTATTGGGATCAACTAGACCATTTTTATGTATTTCCAAACAAACAAAAGGTTGACTATAAAACAAAAACTGCAAACTATCAATCAAACGGTGTAGGAGGAATATATGTTTTGAGTTACCATGGAGATGGATAGATTTTAATAGACTTTAAAAGTAGAGACAGAATTAAATGTAAGTCACCTTCTGGTGTCCTTTGCAAGTCCTACTGTGACAAATGACATGCAGGGTATTTTATAATCTCTTGCTTTGTAGGGAAATGTTATTTAGTCATTGATATGGGAGGTTATAATATGCTCTTTTATTCTGGTAAATAAAACAGAGTACTTGTATTACCGATACTGTCATTCATAGCAAATTGTGTGGGGATTTGGAGGGGGTTTTTGAGATGAAATTCTTCAAGTATTATCTGGTTTGTCATTAACGTAGAGCTCTTGCCTCTCAGGACAGTATCCAGTGTGCGTGCTGCAAACAGTGTCACAGTGCACATGTAAAGTACTTGTGTGATATTAAAACATGGGAATTTGATTTTATTGAATGCTGGTTTAAGACCAGCTGGGAAAAACCAACAAGGAAACAGAATTTACTCAGGGGAAACCAGTGGCTGACCTGCAGATGATTTCAAACAGTTTCTTTTGCCCTGTAAACACAGTGAGCACTGAATTACATTAAGTCAAGGAAAGAAGGTTTTAATCAAAAAATCGAACAAAAGTTTGAGAGTTTCTTCATTTGTACTGGAGAGATTCACCTGAGCTGGTCCAAGTCTGGTGATGTTACAGAACTGCATTTGAAATAGAGGCGAGTGGTAGTGTGGTTTAATTTTAGCATTCCAAAGATGTATTTTGAGAAAATGCAGCGGTTTGGTTTGGTTTGGTTTTTAAAGAACAGAAAATTAAGGAGGGGGGAAAAGGGCTAGGGGAGTCTGGTAATCTGGCTTTTTGGAGTGAGTGAGCAAGGTGCTGTGCATGGATAGAGCTTATCAGGGAAAAGACTGATCATCCCTAGTGGGTGTTTATTGGAAGTAAAAAGGCAGTTTGGATTTAATTTCATAGAAGGCAGAAATTGTTTTTCAGTAGAAAAGCAAAGAACATCTGTCCTTTGGGCAGCCTGGATGGCATTGTGATCCATGTGGTATCCAGAAGTGTCCTTCAGTCTTACCCTGATTTATGTCACTTTCTGTTGTTTCTGTTCTTAAGACAGAGAGAGAAAAAGGCAGCTAGCCTATAACAATTACAATGATTAATAATTATTGTAATTTAAATATATATATATATGTAACAAAACTATCTTTGTTTTCTAAGAGGAGTGGGTAGCAGAAAGTTTCACAGGTGGGAGGGGTAGAAAAATCAGTGTTATATGGATCAGTGTAGCACAAGTGGACTAAATCCTTGTGACTGGAGTGACAGAGAGCAAACACTGTGGCTGCAGCAGTGGGCAGCCAGCACTTGGCCTGTCAAATCTGATTGCTCTGCATTGTTGCATTTGGCTGGAGAGGAGGCAATGGTTGATAAACAAACGGGAATAAAAATGCATCTCAATTGAAAAACTCAGTAGTAAACCTGGCAAATGGATAGACACTTAATTTTACGTGAGGCATTAAGGTGAAATGAAAATATTTAAGATTATTAAAGACCTGTTTCTTGTTTCTTATTTCAACTTTCAGCCACATGACTATGGATATGCTGTGGGGATAATTGGTAAATTAAAACTGTTCTAGAGGTACAAGCAGGGTGCAAAGGCAAACATCCAAGAACCAGGGAAACGCCAGTGTTCCCAGTCCAGTCTGCTTTATCCCTACAGGTTCTGATAAGATCCTTAGGTTTGTGGTCACCTTATGGTAATGAGGTTGTAAACCCCATTCCTTGCATGTCCCAGTGCTCTCCAGTGAGTTGTGAGTGGGATTTCCAGCAAGAAGGAGAGCCACTCTTCAGAAGAAGAAATTGCAGAGCTCCCTCAGAGAGGGATGTGGCCTTCCAGCTTCCCTGCTGATATAATGAAGATATCACGACTTAGTCACACAGAATTAGTGCACAGTTTTATACTTCAATCTCTCTGTAAAACCAAGGGAATACATCTCTAGTCTTGCATATGTTTTCATAAAAATATTGTAGGTTTGAAGCACTTGGATGCTCAGTGTTATGTAGAAATATTAGGAATGGGAAATATCTACCTTTATGGTAAGGTTTGAATAATTTGTAGTGAACTAAGCCCTAAGAACTGTATGTTGAGCCACAAATAGTAATGAAAATCTGAATGGCTGTTCCTGGGTCAGTCAAAACAAAGAGAGGTTCTGGATGTGGTCATGCAATCAAAAACTACTGCAAAGCACAGACAGAGGAGGCCAGGCTGATTTCAGTTGTTGTTTATCCACATTTTCTGGAATTCTTGACTTTCTCTTCGAGCAAATTTCTCATAACACAGGTTTTTTATTATGATTCTTGGAATGAAAAAGGGGAAAATTAATATAAATTGTATCTTTGGAAACTGCTCACATAATTTCTTAAACGGTAGTTGTTACGTCTTATTTTTAAGCTAATAGTGATTAATGGCCTTTGGAGAAATGTGTTCTCCTTTCAGAAATTCTTCTGTCTGTTTGCTAAAGTTTTATTGTTTAATATAAGTTAATCATGGTATGTTTTACACATCAAGACTGCTTAAAATAGAAGGAATACAAAAAAAGGAAAAATAAAAAAATTGGGAGAGGTTTCTGTGAGAGTACCAGAGCTCAGCTTCTCACATTTTTTGGTGTTCATCTTCCTGTAAATTTCATGGTGGTTTTGTTTCATTTTTATTTTAAAGTAGAGCCTCATGCTTGCTGGTTGGTCATAGATACAGCTTTAGATTCAGTCATAAAAGTTGATTATATATAAAAAGAATACTGATTGCCAAGTTTGATTTCAAAGTCTTTAGTTGCTGTCACTGCTATCACTGTGCTGTTTAGTGAGAGATACTCTCTGATTGTATGCTTATTCCTGAAAATAACATACTGCCTTTGAGGGAAAAAAAAAATCTATCAGATGATATGAAGAATTAACTCCAAAAGATAAATGTATTTAGGGCACCCCAACAGTTTATAAAACAAATACTCATTTCTTTTTACTGCCAGGGCTCACTGCCACTAAGAAGTCAAGATCCAGAGTTTTTAGATGAGATCCAATACATATTACAGAAAGAACTGTCGCTGGAATAATGGAAAACAGAAATCATGTGTAGGATTATGTTATTTTCTGATAACATAGGTGTAGCTCTTTGTATCAGTGGCTTCCTGTGGATGTGGTCTGTAGTTTGTGCTGCTGCAACACCAACTCCTGCTGCTGCCAATGGCACAGTGAGGGCGGAAGGTGCCCGAGCACTGCCCAGCCAAACCCTGCATCTCCCAAGGCTGTGGCTGGGAGGGGCTTTGCACAGACAGCTGCAGAGGCCCAGGAAATCCAGGAACCCCCCCTACTGTAGGGATGAGGGGAAGTAATAGCTTTGGGTCCAAAAAAATTTAATTGCTTATGAAAATGGTATTTAAGGTTTACTCTTTGGTCAAAGTCTTACCCACAGCAGTTAAGATTGTGTGCTCATGTGACTTGGCACAGGGCTTCCTGAGGCTAATATAACTATATTAATTCTTTCTTTTCACTGTGTTTTGCTAAGCTGGGTGTGAGTTTTGCAATCTCCCTGAGCTGAAAGAGCTTCTCATAAATTTGGAAGATGCTGAGCCCCGAGTTCGTTATCTGAAGTGTGTGTTTATTTCAGTAAAGTGACAGAAGTCTGAGTTCAAAGCCCTTTACAGAGCAGGGCAAACAGTGGTGTCTTTTATGTTCTTTGCTGTTCAAGCATTGGCTGTTTGATCTAAATTAAATTGTGGTTGAAGGAGCAGATTTCAGTTTATTCTTTCTGATACATTCTTAGAGTTGATGGGGGGTTTGTGAATGCCTGCTCTGTAGTCTGTGCAAGAGGCATTCAGGAATGGAGCTGAGCCTGCATCCTGTCACAAGCAAAGGGACACTTATTTCATACCTCTCTGGGCTTTCCACACTGCTGTAAGGTGGCACTGCTGCTGAGAGAGGCGGTTTGTGCCCTGCTGTCCCCTCCTGCCCTGGGACATTCCCACCCCACCCCTCAGGAGCAGCAGCGGGGTGGGCACGGAGCGGCCGCACGGCCCTGGGCGGTCACTTGGCAGCTGGCCGGGAGTCTGAGCTTCCCTTCACTTTGATCCAGTGCTCAATGCCTTCCCAATGATGCTTATCAAAGATGCAGCTTTATGATTGTGATTGCTGAAAGTGTTTCTTTAATTTAAGAATAATTCTTCCAAGTTTCTTGTGGGAATTAGCTTAAGCTCACTTTATTGTGTATAGGTGCATAAACAGGTGTGAAGGTCCTGGAAGGGATCCTTGTGTTGTTACATTTCCACATCTGCTACTGACAGCACTTAATAATTTTTTAGGGTAGGCCAGTAAAGGTCTGAAGGCAGTGATTTTATTTTGGGAATCCATCTGTGCCTTTCTCTGTTGTTTTTTCTCAATAGTCTCAGAACTTGAGATAATAATTAATAGTGTCCTATATGTGACCTGGCAGGCTGTGCAGAGTGCACAGAGAAGCACAGAGTTGCCACTTTTAAGGAATAAAGTAGTAACATTTTTGGTGTCAGAATTTTAGTTTTGACCTGAATAGCTCAAGTTTAATTTGAAGTGCTTGAGGCCAGTTACCTTCCACTGCAGTTTCTTGGCAGGTGAGGTTCTGCCCAGTGAGTGCCTAGTGCTGGTAAGTGCCTTTGCTGGTACTGTCAAATGGACTTGTTATTTTCTCATTAGAGGGACATGCTTGGAAACCTGCTTAGATGGGATTTAATGAAGTTCTGAAATGTAGCATAGCATAGTGGTTTATAATCCTAAAAGACAGTTATCTTATTTTCTGGGTAAACAGGGAAAGAGCAGCAGCAAAGTTTTCTTTTTAATCTTTGACTGTGTGTTCACTAATGAAAAGGAAGCTGTAAAGAAACAGGTGTGTGGCAGGTTTTCATGATAGAGTTAATGAAATTACTGTAAATAAAAATGTTAATTATGGAATAGTTATTAGAATGGAAGAGAGGGAAGAGGAAAATAAGATTTTACTCACTGTGTGGGGTTGGGGTTTTTTGTAACAACCAAACAACTTTCTTGTATGTAGGTATTACTAGTATTTTAATTTCTTTTAGAGGTATGTGGTGATGGAAACTTTAGATCTTGGAAGTTATGGGACGTGCTGGATCCTTAGAGAGATGTAGTGTATCTTTATATTTCCAATATAATAACTTAAAAAACCCCAAACTAACCTGTCACTTTGAATAGGGAGGTGCCTATTACATAAGATGTGCTTTTTTCCAAAGACATCAAACCCTGTCACCTTTGTGGAGCTCTCAAAGCTCTCTGTGCAGGGTGTCAGCTCAGTTCAGGCTGGATCAGCACTGTGCTCTGAGGACCAGCCCCGAGTCTGTCAGAACTCGTATCAATTATTCAGTGGCCTCAGATGTTGAACAGACAAAAACCCCACCCTAAATATTGGGAAACTTTGATTTGTAGTTTTATACGGTGAGCTCAGCTACCCCATTTCTTCCATCTGACTCTTTCCCATCATCTGTCCCTTTTTGTCTCATTTTTTTTCAGGCTTCCAATCTGAGCTTCTCATTAACTTTTCATCTCCCTTTCCCTGGTTCCCAGTCAATCCCAGTCTTTATTTTGATGAAACTTTTAGTATGTTTTCTTTTATTTCCTGAATTTTCTTGTGTACTTCTTGCTTTCCTAAGTAACTCAGTTGTTGTGGTTTAATTGTTACTTTAACTGTTCTGAAAGAGGACAATAGAATAAGGGCTGACTTAATTTTTCCTGCAACTAAAAAATTGTCTGGACAATTCATTTAGCTGACACGGAGTGATGTGAAGAGATGCTGCAGTTATTGCTTGAAGAGGCAGAAGGGATAGGGAAACGGGGATATCCAGTTGCCTTTGAAAAGAGGAAAATATTGTGACCAGTTGAGTGCTAAGAAGATACAAACCAAACAATAAGTTTTCTGCCAGTTTTTGTCTGGTCCTTGTGTCACAGAACAGAAACAGAATGGCAGTTTGTTTTTGGGGAGCTAACAGCATCACTGACAAGTTTAGAGTCGGGAGGATGATTTTAATGAGCCACTTAGGCTTGTTGTTGGATTTTGGTGTCATACTCTGAAGTAGCTGGTGAGTGTTCTGTCTCGGATCTGACAATAATTGCCAGGCTTGTCAGCTCTCACTGTGATACTGGTGCTGTCATCATGTAAATCTACATTAGAAACACAGCTAAATGCAAGGGTTCTGTTTAACAGTTATTCTGTTAGCAGCATAGTATTCTGGAAGGAACATAATTGGGATTTGATATTTCTCTTGAAGCCACTGCATTGCTGTGTTAGATAAAGAACAGAATGCTGGTATTAAAATAGTTGCAGAAAGAGGAAAGACAGACATTGTGTACTTTCCTTTTTTAAAAAGAATTCTCTTGTGTGAAGCAATCTAAAATAAATCTTTTCTAGTTGTCAGTTTTATTTATCCTAGGAAAGCCATACCCTGTTTTAAGATATAATTTTTTAACACCTCTAACACATTCCACTACTATTTTCCAAGGGGATTTTTTTGTCAGTAGATCTGGGGAATGCATATCTAGGTAGCTGACAGGCTTTGCCAAAAAGAAGCCAGAATTCTCTTACACATGGACAATAAGCTGAAACATTTATACTTTGTGTTTAGCATTTATACATTTACACTTTCCGATGCAAGCACTGGTACTGCCTCAGCTGCTTTGTCGAGACCATTGTTGTGCAGTGGATGGCACCATTTTCTAATGGAGCTCCTCCATTTTATTAGAGGAAATGAGAGAGCTGTGCCTTATGGAGCATCTTTGGTTCGAGGTTCCCAAGTTGGCTTGGCCAGGACCTTCTGAGGGATTGAATAAATCTAAGCCATTACCTTTCCTTTCCTGATTTCTTCTACCCCTCTGCCCTATTATGTTGAACCTCTTTACCAGTTCGAGCCCAGTCTAACCAAAAAATGAATTTTCTTGGATATAAGTGACTGTATAGAGGGAAGAAATGTGATTTTATAGCTCCTGCCATAGGAAGGATTACAGTGCAACTCCATCCATATTGTGAAGCAGAAGGCAATTCAGACAGGAATTTCTGGTGGATTAAATGGGCTGTGCTGCCACAATGTTTCAATGTCATAACTGAGTGGTTACCAAGAAAAAGGGTTTTTATGTTATTGGTAATAGTCAAATGGCAGAGTTATTATTTTTGTAATTGCAGGCTCTTCTATTGTGGAACTTGATTGTTGCTGTGCTCGTTGTCTCCATCGTGGAGTTTCAGCTTTAAAAATCAGATAGAATTAGATGAAGAATATTCTCCTAGCTCACAGGGAATTTTGCTGCTGTGTCTTCATTTTTACATGCACAGAATCACAGAACTCCCTGGAAGGAGCTTCTGGGGCTCTCCAGTACAGCCTCCTCCTCAAAGCAGACCCTCTTAGAGCAGGTTGTTGAGAATCTTGTCCAGTGGAGTTTTGAATATTTGTGAGGAACCCGCAACATCTCTTGGAAAAAATCTGTTCTAGATTTTGACCACCCACAAGGGAAAAACATTTTCCTTTTATCTAGCTGGAATTTCCAGTATCTGATGCTAATAACTAACCCTCCCTTGACACTATGATTAAAGACATTAACAGTGTAGAATTAAATCTAGCACTTACTAAGTGGTTTAAAAACAGATGAATTGATAACGAAGCAGTTGAAAATGGAGAATTTTTATTCCGTGCTGCTGCTTGTAATAGGACCTGCAGGGATGTGTTCTAGTCTGTTATTCACTAGTCTTACTCATAGGAATCAGAAAAAATCAGTGCAGTCACATAGAAATTGCTGATGATGCAGAAATGGGAAGTTAAGCAATGATTAGTTCAGAAATTGTGTGGTTTCTGTCAGACACTTGGCTCATTTAAACAGCACCGACTCCAATACAGCCAAATATAGAAAGGACCCACAGATGGTGTTTGTGTCCTGAGGTGCAGTGACACTTAGCATGATGAAACGTTATTGTGGCAAACCAATCCAACATCAGCCTCTTCCTTGCTTTTGACAGCTGAGAGGATAAGAAGTCTTGCCTTTCTAGACAGGGGGGCATCTGGAGGGGCAGAGGGGGAGAATAATTGAAAAATTCTCTGTATAAATTAATGAGGTGATTGCTGGGCAGCTGCTACTGATTCTGCAGTGTCCTCTTCAGAATAGATGGGCAACAGCCAGAAAGATTCCGAGGTGATCCACGATGGCAAGGAGTCCTAGGAGGGGGAACCTGGAGTGGATCTCCAGGTTATCTAATCCATCTGAGTCCTTTACAGCAAGTTAATGACCAGCTATGGCATTTTCAACATGCGCTGGTATTGGCTGTTTAAAAAAAAAATATCTGCAGCAGTGGATGTTTCACAGCCTGTCAAAAATTCAGTACTTTTTGGCCCATATGTGTTGCAGTTTTTTTCTGAAGCCTGTGCTCAATCTTCCCTCCTGCTTGTTATTCCCTACCCTGTTTGGATGAACAAGGGTTAGAGCTCATTCCGTTTCTCTTTCCTGCAAGTTTTTGGTTGAAATTATTTTTGTAATTCTTGTAATTTTTAGACTAAAAAGTCAGAGTCACATCCAACCTTTAAAAAATACCATGTTTTCTGGATAGTTTCACTGCTGCTTGAAAGAATTACCTGTTTATCCACATCTTCTTGATGTATAATAGACAAAAATAGAGAGATAATTAAATAAATAAAAGTGAGAATAACGTTCCAGCAGAAGCCTGACGGAGTGAAGAGGTTACTTTGCACATTTGCTCAGACAAACTGCAGAAGTTGAGTGAGGAGTCAGCCTATTGTGACTTATAAATGGGTACGTGGAAGAGGGTTGCAGGTAGATGATTGATAATTGAGGTAATCTGTCAACAATCTGTCAGTTCTGTCAAAGGAAAAAAAAATAGGACAAAGCCCAGTATTTACAAAGCAAAGCCATGCAAATTTGGAATAGAATTGAAGGCTCTTTTTAATAATTAGGGTGATTAGCAATAAATTAATCAAGGAAAGCAGTTGTTTCTTTATTACTGATATCTTTAAAACAAGACTGGATTGTATTTTAAATGATTTGTTGCCCCATTATCCTAGAGGAAGTATGTTGCAGCAATCTGTGAGCAGGTTTCTGTGGCATGTGCCCTGCAGGAAGTCAGACTAGATAATCACAATAATCCTTTATAGTCTTGGAATGGATGAATCTTTAAATCTGTTTAGTCAGGACCAGCTGTGTTGAAAAACAGCATTACTAAAATACAAAAAAGTGTGCTATGAGGTGGTGGATGTGCTGCACTGATGTGTTTTAGATTCTTTCAGACAAGAGAATTGTATGCAAAAGTCTAATGGTTTTTTAGGAGTCTTTGTCTAGTGATGCCTTCCAGAGATGATGTTCTAATTCTTGTACCCCTTTAAACACATTCTTTGTGGTTTTTGATGGCTGATCTCCTTGGTGAGGACAGGCTTTTTGGCTATTTATATAGAAACTGTGGAAAAGATTGACATTCAATACCTTTTTTTTTTTTTTTTGGCTTTCTTACGTTCCAAACACTGTAGGGAACAGCAGATATTTTGGATATCTTTGAGTGGGAGATCACCAGAAATGGTTCAGTTGCCTGGTAAAGGTGTCAGGCTGAGTCAGGAGCTGGTTCCTTTTCCTTACAGGCAGGTTTAGCAGTTGGGAATCAGCTGTGTCCTGGAGGGCACTGCTCTGCCAGACGTGCTGGGCAGCAAATAATGCTGCTGACACTGCTTGGCTGTCATTTATTAACTGGAGCTTTTAATCATTGTCCCTGTGCAGTGATATTTTTCTTCCTTTCTGTTTGGCTTTTGTCTGTGGAGCATCCTAAGCCCCGGTGAAAACACTCAATTCCACCTCAGAAGGTGACCCTATTTAAAATAGATGGAACAAAGCTCAGGAACTACCTGCACTTCCACACTAACAGGAATGCTTGATATTGTTTTTTAGAATAATGAGATGCCCAGAGTCGAAAAATGTGTTTTTGTTCTGGTGTTATTGGGATGTTTAAAATCTACCGTTATAACAGCTGCCAGCCACAGGTCCTTTACAAATATTTGCACTGTTTTTGTCACATACATGGAACAAACATTTTTAAATTGAAGAGGTTGGAATTAATTCTTTATCCTGGGAGTTTTACCTGTTTTCTCTTAGCTTTTTATTTGTAATTCTGCCTCTCATCTTTGAACTATTTTAATTTTTTATTTACCAAAAATTTGACTATTTTACAGAAGGAGTGAAAGCAAATATTTAAAAACAGGCTTTATTTATAATTTGCATCCTATTTGCTGCATTCTGCTTTTCTTTTTTGTGCTTTTTTGTTTAACTGCTAAATTGTAATTTGTTTTCAGTCCTGCTGTATTATGGGATGGCTATCAGCTCAGTGCCAGAGTTTAAAGCTCCTCAGCTTCACATGTTCTTTCATGGGGTGAAGTAGCTTAGCTTGCATTTGAATCAGTTATTATTTTCCCAGTATTTTTCCTGAGGCCATGTGTGGAGCTGCAGAAGAAATTACTTGTTTATATAAATCTCACTTTGATGGATCTGGCTCTTCCTAACAGTATTTCTGGCTGTTCTGAAACCCAAACTGTCTTGTCACGGAGTATCTGAGTAGATCATACAGTGCAATTCCATTTGTGATTTGTTCTCTGGAGCCACCGTCCCTAAAACATCAGGATCTCTGCACCTGAGCACAGCCACCACAGCCTGCAAGGTTCAGAAATGTCCCTTCTGGGTTCCCAAATATCCCAATTCCTGCTCCCACGAGTTTTGTGTCCATGACCCCTCTGAGAGCGTGGCTCCAGGCAAATGGTGCCGATCATTGCCACAACTGAGATTCTTTGGATCTTCCTCTTTAAAAACCTTTTCATGTATAAACACTAAAATCCAGACTTGAGCAAGGGAGAGGACAGTTATTTAGTCACTGGTACCAGCTGCTGGTTCAAGTGTGTGTATCCCTTTAATCTGTGCTTCATTTCTCCTCCTGTCATGCTCCAAAGTAGGAGCATCAGAGAGGGTTTGCAGAACCAAGAGCTGTGGCTCCTGCATTTATTTCCCCCTTTTTTTTTTCTTTTGGTAATAATGGTGGGAGGCATAAAATGTGTCTGAGCCACCACTGAGCTTTACTGTTAAAACTACTGATAAATCAACAGAAGTTTGCATATCCTGAAATAGCTCAAAGAGCCATAAAGAATCATTATTTCAGTAATGAGAAAATCCTCATGTGTAAGGGAATTCTGATTTTCATATCCTCACAATTTTGTGTTTCATATCTGGTGTTTGAACAGAAATAACTGCATTATAATGCTCATCAGAAAGAGAAAATTTTGAAATCTGTAGATTTTTTAAGTTAGAAGATAATTTGGCTGATCAATTTCCCTTCCAAAAAATCCTGAGCTCACAAGTAAGGTGTACATAATTTCAGTGCATCTTGGTCTTAATCTTAGGAAACAGTTATGTTGTTTTCTGAACTCTGCCAAATTATTACTTTATGCATCTATTTTATATAGACAAATTAGGGCTTCCAGGAAGGATTAGAGTGGTGCTAAACATCTGTGTGGAGTAGCAGAAATGGATCAATCTCTATTTAAATTGCTGGCTAAATGTGCTACCGTTTCTTTTGTAAAGGATTTTACTCTGCTGGGCAGTGGTCTTGGATTTTGCAAACCCATAAATTTTGTTACTTAGAACTGTTCTTTTGAAGCTGAAATTGTCTCTTTTAGAGGGCTGAAAATTACTGGAACCTGTCTGTGAGAGGCATAGTTGAAATGTTTTGGATTTCCATTAGACAGTTTAGTTGGAAAACCACTGAAATCCAGTCAGCAATTTTCTGTAGGGATTCACAGAAATGTTGGAGGACAAATGGTGGCACCGTGCCCAGGAGCATTAATTACAAAATGTGCTAATCAAACCGGTTTGCAAATAATGGTCTGTGTTCTATATTTTGTGGGAATAATGGTGTGTGTTTTGCTTGTGGTTTTCTTTCTTAGTGTTTTAAGTGCCCCTAATGCTACTTTAAAATGGCTTTTGGCAAAATCTTCTCTAACATAATGAACTTGTGTTGCATGACCTGCAGGGATCCTGACAGAGACAAAGAATTGTTAGAGACATTCAAGATGACTCGTACTAACCCAATCCTACAGATTCTGGGACTTCTTCTAAGCTTTTTTCTCTAAAAAACTGCTGTGTTTGTCAGGTCCAAAGCAGTAATACTCCTCCTAGAGCCCTCCAAAGTGTGAAGGAGAATATTAATTTTGTGCCCTGTGGGACACTGTGAGAGAGGAGCTGGCAAAAGGGTGAAAGTATCAGGTTGTATCTTTGAACCCCACTGGATGTGAAGTTCCCTGTTAAGAATGTAAATAGCGTTGGAAGAGCCAGATGCTCGATTTAAATGCAGTGGAAATGCTTTAGGGAGAAGGTGTTTTTCAGCTTGAGAATTTGGCACAGTAAGGCACTGCTAAGGGGAAACTATTTATCTGACAGAACTTCTAATATACTGTAATCAGTTTGAATTTCTTCAAAGATATTTATCATGCAAGTTCTAACTTAGCATGACTATTATCAATTAGGATGAATGTTAATTATTTATTAATACCACTTCAATAAATAGATCGTGTTCATTCGAAGTGTAAACAAAAGCATTTAACTCTACTTTAAAACTGGTGTGAAAGGTAATATAATTCTCTGTCATGCAGAAAATAACCTTAAAATACTGATTTTTGTGGAGGGATATGTTGTATTTGCAAAAGAATGTAACCATTTAGTTATGGGTAGGGAGCTTTCTTCTGAATGCCTTCATTTCTTTTGCATTTAAATGATAGTAAAAAATCTTCTGAAAGTATGAAATATAGAGACTACCACACTTATCCGATACTGCTTCAGTTCCTTTTAGAGCAGAATGTTTTCATTCATTCCTTGTCTTACAGGTAAATAGCTCCAATTGGTATTCAATGCAGCGTCTTCCTCAAGTCCTCCGGGTTTAGATCTTTTTCAGGTGAAGGCCACACAGCTTCTCCTTCTCCAGCCCATCAGGATTAGTGGGGTCTGCTGGCACTCCCAGTGCTTCCAGCAGGAGGCATTTCAGATGGCTGGGACAGAGGTTGCAGCAGGAGGTTGGAAGTGCTCCTCTTCCAGCCAGATTTACCAATATTCCAAGTTTTGTGGGACCAGAACTTCTGAGGGGAGAGGAAATACACTTGCTGTATTTCAAGACCCATCAGTTCTCCCTCCGGAAGTTCCCACAAGATTCAGCAAATGGATTTTGGAAAGGAAAGGTCCATTATGGCTGTGGTTTGAATGTAAATAGGGGACACGAGTCTACGAGAAAAATGGAAGGTCATGATGTGAGCAGGGAACATTTGGTACCGATTCTAGTTCTGCTTTTTAAAGCTCCTTCACTGCTGGGACCTCGTATTTACAGGCAGAGGAGGGCAGGTTGGGGATGTGAAGGTCAAAGGCGTCCTTAGCAGCAGTGACCTTGAGATAGGAGAGGTCAGGATCCTGAGGGGAGGGAGCAGGACAAAAAGTAGGATCACAACCTGAAAAAAGATTACAGTGAGAAAAAGAAGCCTCTGTCATGTTCTTGGGCTCTTTGCTTGGTGTATTGTCTTTCAGAAGGCTAACTTACCTGGTCTTGTTAGTAATACCTCTGAAGAAATATGATAGAGCAAAATGTATTGCCTTCATGTTGTGTCCTAACATGTCTGTGTCATGATGGAGGCATTCAAAACTGGGGGAATCATCCTTAATTAAATAGCAAAAGCCTTGCATGCATCTCTCTTTCTCCCCAGAATGGAAATTTATCCTAAATTGTGCATTCTTACACTTAAGAACGTCTAGAACAAGATGTTCTTACAACATAAAAACAAATAAGTACATTTAATATCCAAAGGATTTGGAACTGACTTCAATAAATGTAATATGGATTGAAAAGGGGTGTTAATGTCACTTATTTTGCAGTATTATAGAAATGAAGAATTAAACCTCTAAGTTTATCCCCTTCGATTCCATTTCCTTGAGCTTTGTTAAAAGTTTATGATGATGTTAGGAAATGAGGTTAATGTTGCTGTTGCTCCTAAAGATTTAGGAACTCAATTCAATCTCAACAAAGCAATGGTAAGCTGCAGGCTGTGCCACAATCTCGTTAGGTAGGTTTTTCTCCAGCCCTCAGCTGTCAGCAGTGGCAGCCAGGATAGGGATGGGCTGGAGACAGAGGGCTACTTTAGGGTATTTCTTGAACCAAATTTGTCCTCTTCACACAGTAATTATCCCACAGAGCCCCTTGTAATTTTTCCTGGAAAAGACCAATCTCCCTTCTTTGCATCCTACTTCTTCCTGTTAACCAAAAAGCTAAGCAACACTAATTCAGCCCCAAATACCTGTCTCATGCTGGCCAAGGTGCATTTCCTGATGATGATGATGCCTAAGAATAGCAACAGCATATGAATACTGATAGCAGGAAGTCAGACACCAGAATTGTCTCAGATTTGTTTTAACTCGTTTCTGTAACTGTTAAATGTTGTCATCTTGTGCTTGTCCCAGGCTGCTGTATTAGACAACTCAGGCATCTGAAGCAGTAAATAAGGAAGAGATATGAGAGTCAAGATGCACATCTTGACTGCCAGGGAGTGTAATAACTCGTACTCAGAGCTATTTACATGTGTGGCATAACTGATGTTTAGAGTGGAGAAGTTGTTTGTACCGTACTGAGTTACTATAAATAAAATAGACTCTGAATTGCACATTAGTGTGAGTTAAACAGTTCATGTCTGTGAGGTGATAGAAACAAATAGGAGAAATCTTCTCTTCTTGAAGAAGAGCAATAGATTGGGACTAACCCTTTGTAAAAACATTTTTCTTCATAATCTGTGGAGAGCTCTGAACTGCGATGGGTTGATTTGTTAGAGAGCATTGTGACAACAGATGTAAATATTACCCACTGTCCTTCGTGGGAGATCTGAGGGAAGAGAACAGCCTTTTTCAAGGCAAAAGAGCTTTGCTAACTTTGTGAGGACTTCTCCTCCTGTGTCCTGTTGCACCCTGAGTGCTGCCATTGCTGTAGTGCTACCTGGGTTCTCCTCTGCACGGGGTTTAAAGCTGTGGAAGGCTGTAGGGTATTTGTTTGGTTTGCAACAAATAGAAGATATCACCAGGTTTTTGGATGTGTTGGCAGATTTAAATACACCATTTTGGTTTTGGAGCAGAACAAACAATTGTTTTCTGTTTATCGTAAAGACTTTGAATGCATTTAATTTCTTTTTAAATGTGCAATCCAATCCAATGGAGTTCTGAAATTATTTTGGAGGCGATCCAGTTGTTGCTTTGCCGCACAAGGTTTCTGGTAAAGCATATTAAATGCTCCTCAGGAGAGGGGGAGGTCAGCACAAGCACTGCACAAATGAGATTTCCAATGCATTTAGGAGAAACGGGGGGAATAAGGAGGGGTGAGAAGTTTGCATATACACTGCTAGTGTGAGGTGCCTCTATCCAATCAGCTTCTCTGTGGTTTAGGGCTTCATATCACAGGCTTCATTCTTTTGAGAATTTAGTTTTATTTTGCAGCTCAGGGTAAGCCAGAATAGTTGGTTTCTCCTTGGATTGTTGCCAAGAGTGCAAGGAACCTTTTTGTGAAGTTACTGATGTAAATTTAATACATCTTTCAGCTTTTGAGCTCTTTGGAAGAACCATAAGGGCATAGAATATCTAGAAAAAAATGACTGTACTACTGAAGTATGATACATGGTAATTCAGGCATGTTATTTAATCTAATAGAAAGGAAAAGCTTGTAGCAACATCTCTGCTTATCTTGTACAGGCTTTGTTTAGTTGTTTTTTCTCTGCTTTTGCTTTCTTTAGTGATGTTACATCATTCTTTTTGCTGCTTAAGTTCTTCCCTTGCCACATGTCAGTGTTTTAAGCTATTTTACTCATTTTCAATGGCAAAAGTCTGAAGAACTTATTTTTTCTGTCACTCTGATTTACTGTGCTTTATTAGACACTGTAAATTGAAATGCCCTCTGTGAATACAGTAGAGAATCAATTTAAATAGATTTTTATTGGAGTAAATAATTTTTGTTTGAAGCTAAAAGCAATGAATATTCATAAGACAAAAGAAATACAATTCATGATAATGCATCTTTATGAATAAATTGAGAACTAATAAATAGAGACTTTCAGGATAGAAGAATGAAAATAAACCTAAACTGAGATGCCTTTCTCAGTCTGTTACTTGATTTAAAAGACTAATGTTGTTTATTGGACGTGATGATCTTAGAGGTCTTTTCCAACCTTAACATTTCTATGGTCCAGTGACTCTCTGAGTGTTCAGTGGTGCCCTGTCAGAGAGGGGTGAGCTCAAACCCAGCCTCTTGTGAAAACCCCAGGATGGTACCTGAAACCCCTGATAAATGGACTTTGTGGTTTTACTTAGGAGAAGTTGTAATTTATTGACTTTATTCTTGATTGATGTTATTTTCTCTTATTTGTTGTCTGTCTTTTTTAACTGTTTTAAAGTCCATTTTAGTTCTGTAATCCAAGAGACCAGCTGTCTAGGCACATATGGAGAACTGATGAATATGTGCAAGTATTAATTGTGTTCTCAAATTGCTTTTTCTGTGGGTGCCAGTCAGGACACCTGTGTACCATCCATATCTCCCACACAAATTTTTTACTCTTCAATTCCTTTCCTTTTTGAGACATCTTTTTATTGGCCTTTAGTCTGACCTTTATTCATCAACAGGCACTTGACAAATACTCTCTAATTTGATAGGTGATGTTTAAGGTTTGCATGGTAATATTACAGATTTTGAGTAAGACTAAACTAAGTACTTAGAGCGAGTCTTTAAATTCCGACAGAGTTTTAGTGTAAAGTAATTTGCCTAATTAAAAAAATCCAGACAAAACTGACAAGAAAAGCAGGATTTTTAGGTTTCTAGCTTTATTTCCTTTCATGTGCTGATGGTGCTTGCAGGCTTTAATATCTAATGTAGACACCAAAATCCATAACAAGGAACCTGGGAAAAGCTACTCACTTGCTTTTATAAGGAAAATAATTTTTTGTGCCCTTCTCCCCCATTACAGCCCAAGGCAGTTTTATAGGAAATGTCTTAAGGGACTGCTCTTGAGAGAGGCAAAATCCTGACTTTACCGTGGTGGTAAATGAAGTCACGGTAACAAAATGACTATAAATAGGTCATCTTCTGTAATATACCAGTCTGTTATGTGTTTTCATATGATGTGGCATTTATTTAGAGAAGGATGACAGAGGCAGCCGTAGCGTTCCAAAGCCACCTGAGGGAACTGCTTGGAAGCAGGGCCTGCTTTGTGCTCGGGTGTGCTGGGGTTTGTGGCCCAGGTGGGCTCATCGGGACCCCGAGCCCCTGTGCCGGGTGTTGGGGATGGTGCTGAGGGAAGAGGCCAATTCCAGCTGCTTCCACAGGGCTCAGCCGAGCTTGGGGGGCCTCTGGGAGAGCACCTTTGGGGCAGGGGGATGAGGGGGAAAGGAGAGAAACAACCCCACAGACACCGGGGCTGAGCAGGGGGAGGTGAACTGGTGATGGAGCGGGATCCACGCTGGGATCCACGTGGGCAGAACCCACCCTGGCACAGGGGAAAAGTGTGAGGACGAGGGAGCAGCAGGGAGGAGCTGCCATGGGCTGACCTCTCCATCTTTCCTTCCTGAGGAAGTGATTCTGTGAAGGATGGAGGAGTTGGGAGTAAAGGGAAAAAAACGTTGGGCTTGGGAAGAGGGTGATTGAGGACAAGAGTTCTTTGTGTCTTTGTATCTCACCACCCAACTCTATTTTAATTGGCATGAAATAAATTCCCCCAAGGGAGGTCTCTCTTACTGGGATGGTGGTTGGTGAGTGAGCTCTCTGTCTTTGTTCCAGTCCACAAATATTGTCATTTCCTCCCCTACCCTGGCCTGTTGGAGAGGAGGACTGAGAGAGGGGGGCTGGGTGGGGGAAGCTCCCCACCAAACCCATCCTTTGGCTTTTGAACTCCACAGAGTTAACATGGAGTCATTAAAAGAAAGAAAAACACTGCCAGAATCCCACTTCTTGATGCATAGCTGCACATCTGAAGATTATCCAAACATTGATTAGCGTGACTTGTTAGTTATAACAGATCAAAGAAATACAGCAAATGTTTTTGTGTCTGGGGATAGTAAAATGAGGCAACAAGACGTGTTAGAGGACTTGTGCTGCTTGTGAGGAGAGTCCCACTTCATTAAGGCCATCCAGGTTGTCTGTGACTCATTTTAATTATTACTATAAAAGTTCTGCAGAAATACTTCCTTTTATATTCCAGATTTGCCAAATATGTTTATAAATGCACACAGCAGATCATTCTGCATGGACTGATAAAGTGCTCCTTGCTTGGGAGCTTGTGACAAAGCCAGCTGAAAAGTGAGAGGTTAGAGGTTGTATGAGAATTTACTGTGAAGCAGAATGAATGCTTATGTATCAGACTGACTTGCATATCTTCTAATTAACTACCAACAAGATGATAAAAGTTTCAGGTTTGTTTATGATGCTGCTCTTACTAAAATTGAAGGGTTTTAGTACTTAGAGAGTTTTTTTGCATTCAGTTTAAAGCTGGGGTCATCTGTTTTACAGTTTTCTTTATACGGGGGTAGGAATCCTGATTAGCTTAGCTTAGTGTTGAATTTCGAAGGGTTTTTTTTTAATCTTGAAAGAGAGAAGTCATTAAAATGTGAGCATCTCCTTCCTTCCTTCTCTCCCAGATGAAGCTCATTAGTCCCTGGGCTCGTGTGGTGTGAGGAGGGATGTTATAAACTGGTTTTTCACTGCTTCAAACTCCCTTCTGCCTGCAAGCCTGGAATTAAGCCACTTTCAACTCTGTTCTAGCTCTCCTTTCTCTCTCATGAGTGTTTTCCTTCACTGTCATGGATCTTGCATCTATGGTTCTTCATAACATTTTCCCTGAGATCACAGCCATGGCTCTGCTGGCTTTCCGCTTTCTCTTCCTCCCTTCCTTGCCACGGACCTTGGATTTTCTGGAAGAACACCCTGTGTTTAGCTCTCTCTCAATACTTGTGCATTCAGTTTAAAGCAGGTGAAACACTTGTGTTCTATAAGAAAGATTATTTGTATTTAAAGCAAGTACTTCTGATACTTCTGTAAAAAATGACTGTTTATACGTAACCATAGAACATGCTGTAATTTAACCAGCACAGAGTTCTGGACCTGAATGCCTTGATAACCTTGAACCATCATTACACGAGTGAGAAAGTGGCTCCCTTAGCAGGTTTATTTGGGAAACCTGAATATGATGGTTTGGCACCTGATTCTCATGATCATTTCATTCCCAACTGTTTTATTATTAAAATATACTTAATTTGCTTTTTTGATACTACCAAACTCAATTGTTTTCATCTTGTGTTTTAAAAAGTGACAACCTTTTCTTGTTCACATAAGTAGCATATAAAAATGTCATTTCCCATACTACTGTCATTGTCAGCTTATGTAGGATTTACTTGTGACCACTTTTAGTAATAAAACCTAAACAAAATCGAGTAATTTTATACTTGCCAGCTATGCATGATTATCTTCCTTGCATAAATATTTTCAGCCCCAGAAATTTATGTCTTTCTGTTTGGTCTGGTGTCTGCTTTTCTTTCTTTCAAGCTGGACCAGAGCCAGTGTTGAGGCAGAGTTGAAAGATTGTGCATCTTTTCATCTCAAAATTGTTTGATAGGAACAACTGACGATGCCATCTGTGCTTAACCTGCTTCAGCAGAACAGATGTGTAATCAGGTTCAGAGAAATTTTAAAAATGCTTATCAAAATGGATTGCATTGATGTCTGTTTTCCTAAGTCATGCAAATCTAGTGGTCTTATAGGAAAACAGACTCAAGTAGGTGGAAGTTCTTTTTTCATCTCATCTCAGCTATTTTTGGTAAACAAGTGAAAAACACTTGTTCTAATAATGTGTTGCAACAGAAAACACTTATGTTTCTCTTTGTGGATGTTCCTCTATCAGATGTAGTCTTGGTAAATGCAGGTGTCTTTATTTAGAGGGCTTTTATAACCCTCTCATGTACAAGCAGAGACAGATCAAGGCAGTGCCAGCTGATGAAGTCTCCGTGTCAGTCCATCCACTCAGTGTTTTCCCAAGTGAGATTCAAACATTTCAGGCTTTGCGAAGCAGTGGGAATGGAGCTCGGTTGTTCAAAAACCAGCATCCAGCTGCAACAGGAGATCTTGTTTTCCTTCTTGGGATTCTCCTTTGGGGCACATTGGCTGTTTTATGCAGTATTGGAGACCGACTGTGTGGACAGGAGCCCCTTTGACACACAATCCTGACCCAGCACAGAGTGGAGTAGTTTGGACACTCACTCTTATCTTATCTTATCTTATCTTGCCCCTTGATTGTTGGCCTCAAACTTTCCTTTTTGGGGAATTCACATATAGTTATTTCCTGCTGGGGGGAAAAAGTATTTCCACTTCTGTCTGGTTTGGGGGTGTTTGGTTTTGGAGGGGGTTTTTTCCATAATGGAGTAATACCAGTTCTTCTGGAAAGGATTGCAGTGTTAGTTGTGTACATTTTGGGGAAGGGGGAGGATTTTCTGTTTATTTGTCTTTACTGGTGGTGGTGGTGATGTGGGGGTTTTTATATTATCTATGGTAATTGTTCTCTTTCAAAGTAGTTTCCCTGGTGGATTTTAATATTAATTGCTTTAGTCTTTTTTAGAGTGCAAGATAATGAATTTTCAGACACACCCCTCATACCTGGCTAAATTTTAGTTACTGGAATATCACAAATAGTTTAAAAATGCTTTTCCATTGTGGTGACTCATTGTTGCTGACTGCTCGGAGCCATTCAGTTAGCTGCTGACAGAAAGCAAGCTTTCTCACCTCTCCATCGCTTTAAATCTAAAACTTTACATTTACTGTATGATTGGAATAAGCGATTCCTGCTGTGCCTAATGAATCCTCTTATTTAGCATTAGGTTCCATCAGAAAATGGGCCTCTTAGCAGATTGAGCCTAAACCTTAGGAATAAGAAGTTATTTAGTATGAATTGCATCACTTAACACTACTTTTCGATGTAAATATTTTAAGGCTCATAAAAACTGGATTGATGTTCCTCTAGGGTAATTAAATGAAAAATTGGTAACTTATTAATCTCTCTCTTTCTCTCTCTCTCTCTTTCTCACATTTTTTGTCTTTCCAAACTTATTCTTTCCCCCTCTCTTTCTTTCCCCTGCTGTTTTCCCACCCTGCGTCTTTCTTTTTCTCTCTCCCTCCTCCCCCCTCCTCCCAAAAATGTGCTTTTACAGAAACATAAGGTAGATCTGTTCTACAAACTGCGGCATGTGATGAATGAGCTCATTGACCTCCGCAGGCAGCTGCTCTCGGGGCACCTGACACAGGATCAGGTGCGAGAGGTCAAGAGACACCTCACAGTGAGGCTGGACTGGGGCAATGAGTAAGTACTGGGCACTGTTTCTTCTCATTCTTCTCAAGTAACTTTT
Organism: Mohoua ochrocephala; assembly: GCA_013398855.1. Classification (NCBI taxonomy): domain Eukaryota; kingdom Metazoa; phylum Chordata; class Aves; order Passeriformes; family Acanthizidae; genus Mohoua; species Mohoua ochrocephala. Next base: position 162,032 of record VZTA01004737.1, read on the forward strand.
ATCAACAGAAAACCCAACACAACGTTTTCTTTCCAATAGCATTTGTGCACAGAGAGAACTTGGGATTATTTGGAAATCAAGTATGACTTTTTGCAGTGAGTTTATTGCCTTCTACAGTGAGTTTTGCTCTTGCTGTGAAATGAGCTGTTTACCAGAAGGCCTTTCCTAGGGCTCCCTTCACTTGTAAAAGGATTAGGTCACTTTGCTTACTTGGTATCAACCTAGAGAATATTAGGCCTGGGAGAATATGTTCAGAGGTACTTAAAACACATTTTTCTTCCACTGAAGAAGTATTTTAATGGTTGGTGCAAAAAGTAGAGAATCTCACAGTTAACAGGGACATTGAAGCTGAGGCTGTGATATTTGGACATCATATGCTTCTCAGAGGTTTAGACTCTCCTTGGTCAGCTCCATGGTGATTTTGTGGAGAGGTTCTTTTAAAGCCAAAGACAACTGCAATTCATTCACACAGAAATGGTAATAAATTGCCATTAGACAAAAAGCAGCCCTTGGCCAGGCTTGTGTGTCCTGAGATGTGGATCAGGCAGGTAAGTTGTGCATGACACACATGTGACACTCACACTCAGACAAACAGCAACTGCTTTTCCACTGGGAGTGGGATTAGTGCTAATGAGCATGTGGGAGTGAGGAGGAGTCCTGTAAGTTGACAGCTAAGGAGAAAATCCAATGGTTTTCATTAAGCTATGTTTGTTTGATTCTGTTCCTTAGTCACCTACTTCAAAACCCTCTCTGAGGGACATACCTGAACACCTGATGAAGGTTTAGCAGCCCCCTTGCTGCACTTCATGTCTCTCTTGTTAAAAGAAAGCTCTGAAGGGCATAGACCAATGGATTGCATCAAGTCTTTGCTCTGCAGTGCGGAATTACAGATATTTTCCATTCTTATTCCCAGTAGAGTAAATGGGAACCAAGAGACTGTTTTTGAACATTACGCCTGCCTGGTTTTGCTCAGAGTTTATGGATCAAATTAGCAACAGGAAGCTGCAAAAATGCTGTGAGGAAAAAAAGATGAGGAGAGCAGACAGCAGTGCAGCAGTGAAGAGAATAGGTTGTTCCATGAGGTGGTTATAGACCTTTTTTGATGTAAAACCATTAAATAGGAATGCAATTCACACTATAAAGGTAAATCTAATGCATGACAGTTATGGAGACACATCAATGAAATCAGTAAATATGTTCAGGATTATATTCATCTACTCAGGATGCTTATTTAGGAGAAAAAAACTTCTATGTTTCTTACTACAGGTGTTGAACTCCCTAGAGAAAGAGATGCATGATATCAAAGATACATGCAGTATTTAAATCTAAATATCTGGGACTCTGAGGGTATTTCTGCAACAACACTCTTTTCCACAGAATTTCTGTAAGAGTTCTGCCACTTTTTTCTATCCCTTCTCTCTGAGTTTTATCACAAAACTTAAAACCACCTGTGTTAATCTGCTAAAAACACTAATGATTTTCATATACATATTCACATAGTACTGCCCTTTCTCAAGTATTATAACAGTGCTAATTGCTTGTTCTATCATACTTGAGATTTGCAAATAAAATAAATGAAAAAACATTGTTATTAATGTGCATGAATGTTGTCTGAGAAGTTTGAGTACCTGCAGTGGGAGCAGGGCTGTAATTACTCAAGACAGTGCAATCTAACAGGAGATATTCCATGGCCGAGCAGCTCAGGAGCCAGGTCATCTCACACACCTCATGTGTAACGTGCTTGCTTATTTAGTGAGAGGCTGCTGTTGTCCTGACCTTGAGCATTAATGAATTGTGTTCTTTGGGAAGGAGTGATGCAAACACGAAACTCATACTTCTTGTCACCACCAGTTAGGGTTTTATTTTCACTTTGTTAAACTGGTACAATTTTCCCTTAAATACACTGGCAGTGGCTCGGTCTTCATCCCTTGTGTCCTGGTGGGAGCTGGTGGAAATCAAGGGACAGATACACTCCTTGGAGGAATAGCTGCAGATTCCCTTTTTTGTGAAAGAACTCATTTAGACTGTTTTCAGATCTTTTGTTTGCTTAGTTTTGTGTGTTTACTGTAAATACTAAATTTTGCTCTGTAGTTTTGTCTATTAAAATGTAGGAATGTTATTTTACAATTATTGCTGCTAACCCTCTGTATTGTCGCTAATCATTCTTGTAACACAACACTGATTGCCCCTTCCTGTAGCAATTCCATTTTCTGTTGCTTACACATTCTTTCTCCCCTGTACAAAAAAAAAAGATCCTGGATTCATCCTCTTTTTCATTCATTCGTGCTTTGTTCCTTGTTCCAGTTACCCCCAGGTAGTTTGGGTTTGCTCACATGCAGGGCTGATATTGCTGCTTTTGTATTTCCATAATAATAGTTTCTGCCTTCAGATGAGCATCTTGCTGGTTTTAGACTTGCACTTTTAAGCATCTCTGTGTATTTTTGCACAGCCAAAATCTCATCTACTGTTTTCTTTCCTGCATATCTTGCTGGGTTTTACACAGAATACTGCAAATACTTCTGCTTTCTAAAAATGTTTCACTCTGATACAATTGGCTATGAAGTATTGATCTATGAAGTCTGAAATGCTATTGGAAGTGTCCAATGGTCTGTAAATAACGAGGAAAAAGTTGTGAAGCAGGAAACAAACGTTATAAAGCTGAAGTCTGCTATTTATCATCTCATTTAAATCATGTTATAAAGTGGACTATTCAGTTCTTCATCTCATTTTGTATCATGTTTCAAGTGAAATAGATACTTGATTTTGAAATTTTTGTTTAGGTTTTTGCTTCTACGTGAATGGAGAAGTCTTTCAACTTTTGCTATTGCTTAGAATGGGAAACCAGAATGCAACTTTTTTGCTGATGAAAAGCTGTTTCATTGTGGAGACTTTTGCATCAAAAACAGATGAAGGAATCTGCCTGACAGAGCTTCTATTTGAAATGTGAATCCTCTGCTTCTGCTTCAGTGCCAAAAGCTAATTGCAGCAGTATGTGCAATACCTTGTGTGCCAGAAAGGCAGATGAAGCTTTCTTCAAAGTAATTCAACTCGAAAATCAGAGGTCATCTCACCTGATCTTCAGGATAGATTCTTTCAGATTAATGTAGCACCTGTCAGGAGATTACCAGAAAGCATCCAGGTTTCCTTTCATACTCAGGGATGACACTTCCTTCCCTATAAATGTGGGATACATACTCTGTGTTTAGGGTCAGCAACAGAGTAAGGAGGGGGAGCCACCAATACCTTGATATTTTTGACAGATAAAAGCCATAAACAAGATGAGTTTGTAGGCTTGTATTGCTTTTTAGTCAAAGGTTATTCTTTTTCCCCATAAAATGTTATTAAAATCATTGCATTAAAAGAAATCTTCCGAATAGTTGCCATAAATTCTACACAGAAAGATCCACAGGTAGCCGAGAGGTACAAATGAGTGTTTAAAAAGAAAAACAAAGGGAAAAATATTAACAATAAATCTTTCACACTGTCATACAAGGAAAATGAAACACACTTTTAAAGTCATGGTTTTTCTCCTACCTCACAATTGCAGTTGGAAAGCTAGTAGCAGTTGTAATGTTAGTACCTGCTAACTACTGACATCCATAACTGTGGAGGGGAATTGTGTGATCCAGTGAAGTCAGCACAGTCTTAAATTTCAGAAAGCCCTAAATTTCAGTGCTCTCACTCTTAGTTTATTTTGGGGCTTGGAGTGATTTACCCTCTTGTCATATTTTCTTGACATAAAAGGAATTAGAATGACTTTCTGGTAGTGTTGCAACAATTAGCTTCAAGTTAGTAAAATGCATCTGGAATTAAAAGTACAGATGATAACTGTTTTGGGAATTGAAGGCAGTTTTATTGCAGTAGTTGTCATTGCATCAAAGGAGATTGAAATGGGAGAGACCAACTTAACCATAAAGAAATGCCTTTAAGAAGGTTGCAGGAAGAGCAGCTGCCATTTCTGTCTAAATGTACAGCATCTTTCCCTCTCCTGAATAGGCTTGGAGTAATGATTGAGTTGGAATTAAAGGTGTAAGAAACTTTCCTGAATGTCAGTCTTTGAGGAAAAGCTGGAAAACCTTTCTCTGTAGCCTGGTACTGCCATGCTCAGAAGTATTTGCTACAATTCCCTTTTATCAGTTCCTAACTAAGATTATTTACCTTCATCTCATCATTTTCATTTTAAGAAATATTTTCCTGTGTAGCATTACATCAGTACTTTACTAATTTCTTTATAGATTGCAGCCCCTGCAGTTTTTTATACGACTTAAAACAACTTAATTCTGTCAAAGAAAAGTACCAGGTTATACTAGCAGAGTCTCATTTTGACAAACATGTTTTTTCCATGTATTTAATTTTCCATGGATTTCTGTATTGTATTTCCATCAAAGTCTATTTTAAAGTCTGTGCATAGTTTATGTGAATCACTGCTAGGATCATTTTCTTTCCCTTCACCATCTTTATTTGTGTAAGAGAAGTACAAACGATATTGAATGAGGCTTTGACATACTGAGAGAAGGAATAGAAGAAAAATTGGTGGCTGCAAAATTAAAGCTGAAAAGGTTGAGGTAAAGTGGGCATTTTTGGAGCAAAGGGGATGAGATCCTGCACCCTCCAGAGAAGTGATGAGCTCTCCCAATCTGTTCTTCAAGACTGAGTTTGCATCTGGAAGATATATTTTTTTCCTTAAAGTAAAATGACATATTTTTTCAAGGCTCTTCTAGGAGGAGTTGTCTCGACTTGTGGTTTTATGAATTCTAAATGCTGTGGTGTTTATATTGTAAATATACGAACATACTAGAAATTAGGACTATTCTTCAAAATTACCATTAAACCCAAGCTGGTTTTTTCTAGAAGCCCGGTCAGCCTTGAGTTGTGTGTTCATCCCTTTCAGTATTAAAAAGCCCTGTATTTTTGTCAGTTGGCTGGATTTCATATTACTTGAGAGAATATTATCTAGAGATTTTAGGTGGTGGATTTTTAAAATTGTTTTCCCCCAAAGAAAGGAAAATTGTGAAGACTTTTATGTAGAGGAGGAAGAATGTCTAAATGCCAGCTGGAGGTATCCCAAACAGATGCACTCAAGAGGTAATTGATAGGCTTGGTGATATTTTGTAGGTATACTTGGGAAAAAATTTTGAAGGGCAGTTCAGTGTGAAGGCAGAATAAAAGAGCACAAGAATTTGCTTGTAAAAGAAAGTATTGTGGAGACAGGAACTGTCAAATAAACAAACCAGCACATTGTGTAATTTTTATGCATGCTCTGTTTTGGAGAAATACTGCCTGGCAGCTGGGGCTCTTCTATTCCCCCAGTGTTTGATAATAGAGAGGGAAAGTGGGCCACTGACTGTCATTGCCATCTCAAGCATTATGTTGGCAGTCCTTCACAGGCAAAAAAATAATTGCTACAAATTGAGTGTACAAACCTGAACTTCCACCTGCACAGTAAATGGCCCCATGTTTGTGCTCCAGCCAAGACACCCTCGTTTGCTGGGAGCAAGCGTCGTGCAGGATTAACATAGTATTAGAGAATGAGAATCTTCTGGGCTGAAAATCCACGGTGTTAAGGGATTTAACTAAAAATAGGGTATTAGATAAGTTTCACAGGGATGCTGCTGCAGTTGTGTTGAGTGTTATTAAGCAGAAGATAATACGTTTGTCACGTTCTGAGTAATGAGTGCGGGCACTGCTTCACCCCGGCTCTCCAGAGAGCTGAAATGGTGCGAGCAGAACCTCGTCAGGCTGGGATTGGCTTGGCCAGGTTTTCCTGGGGAACTTTAGCAGAGCTCCGTGACTGCCCTGGAACTGCAGTGCACACACAAAGGGCTTGGATAATGTTAGTGGGGAATCATTTGTTCGTATCTGTGTGCTGAGGGGAAATCCCTTTATCAGTGTGCTTTAAGGGGTGGGAGTGTGCACACATGTGAATGACAGGGTGTTTTGGAGGTTGTTTAGACACTCACATTCAGGAAAGCTTCTGTGAATGAATTTGATGAGCATGAACATTTAAAAAAACAACACCTTTGCAGTGATCTCTTACTGGTTTTACCAATTTTTGGTGTTAAATTCTTTGACTTTCTGTGATGAGTTGGCTCAACTGGCAGCTGCAGGTAAGGATTACCTAGTGTGCCCTTATTTTAATCTTTTTCATTTGGCAGATAGATAGTAATTTTCATCTTTGCAGCTGCAGTTTTCAGGTACTGGATCTGGGCCAGAGATAACTTGTGTTTGATAGGTTTAATCAAAACAAAGTGTGAAACCATCACTTTCACAATGTAGCGTTAGAACTTAGAATTTGGTATTTGACATGAAATTGCATTGAAGAAGGAAAGCTGTTCCCTTTTTTCCATTGAAAATATAATTGATTTTAGCAAAGAACTGAGAATGTGGAAATTCCAGTTTGTCAGTAGGGTCTTTCAATGACCATACAGTGCTGCCAGGGCGAGTGAACAGGGCTGAGCTGTATTTTTGAGATGTGATGGCTCAGGGATATAAATAAAGAAGGAAAACCTGATTAGGCTAAGTTTCAAAAAAGAATTACGGAGTTTGGAAACTTCTGGGTAACGTTTAAAAGCGCCGTGGTGAGCACAGGTAGCTGAGCTTCCTCCAGACTGCTGGTTCTCCCTGGCTGTTGTTTTAAGCCATTGCTCAGGAAGAGACACTGGATTGCCTGGAGCCTTCTGTTATTGCTCCACACAATTACTCTGCAGTACCAGAGAGGTCTTTCTCAATAAAATTTTTCATTTGCCATCAGGAACAAGTCTGTGCAGAATGTTTCCCGCTCTGATTACAAAATTAAATTGACTTTTGCTTTTCTTTTATAGTTCGTGACAGAAGGAGTGCCAAGGTAGTTCGTGAGGGCACCTCTTCTGAAGTTGTTTTTTTTCTTTAAGACTATCAAGAATTTCAATATAAAATGTCTAGAAGTGAAGTATCAAAGTTATATAAGGCAAAAGCAGGAAAATGGTTAATTCATGTGTTGGATTTTTTTAGAATTTACTCCTAATGTGTGTTTAGTGCACTTTTTTATTGTAATGCTCAGAACTCTTTGTGCCTCAGAAACTGAAGATCTATGGAGCAAAACTTGGGTTTTGTCACCTTTAAGGTTGTCTTGTTCTGCAGTCTACAGTTATTAATTAATCATTAACAGTTTTCATTTATTTGTCTGGGTGAAGAATATCTTACTCTGTCTGCTAGTCATGTGAAGCTGTGACCTCCACTGCCTTCTTTACAGCTGAATGCCTTAACTAGTCATCTTTGCACTGGTGTTCCTCTTTTTTATCAGTTTGAATATTTGATTTGAACCAAAATACTAATTCTGTTCAGAATAATTAAAAATATTTTGTGTGTGTTACAAATACAGATTAAGATTATTGTTATTGTAGTTATTGTTTATTATTTTAAAAAATTACTATGTTTACACAGTAATAAAGTTGGGGGTGAAGTTTTATGAACACCGGGAATATCAAAGCAGCTTCCCAAGGCTCGGGATCTGTTGACACATTTGAACAGGGCTATTAATGGAACTTTTTCATTATGTAGTGAAGGATCTTACTCAAATACTGCAGCAGAAACCAGAGTATGAACTTTATTTGCCTGCTCCATTTCCACGTACAAAATTAAGTTGTTTTGGGTACTGCACCAACATATTGGCCAAAAGCTTCCCCTGCATTAACTGCCAGAGCTCCACTGAAGTCAGGGAACAAAAAGTAACAAGTTTGTAGAGGGATTTTTTGATATTTGCACTAAATTGATATTTGCACTAAATTTTCTTTAAAAAGGTTATGTGTTTAGTGGTTAACAACTGCAGTCAGACTGGAATTGTTTTTGTCCTGGAGGAGGCACATGCAGGAGGTGCTAATGAACATTCGTGTACCACACTGACACTGCTCCTTCCTTCTCTTCCAGACATTTGGGCCTTGACTTAGTTCCTCGGAAGGACTTTGAGGTTGTGGATTCAGATCAGATCAGTGTTTCAGACCTTTATAAAATGGTAAGAAATTGTGTGGGAGATTCCTCTGAGTTTTCACTGTGGGAGGGAAAGAAGGGAAAATGTTTTTATTCTTTACTCTTACGTGTTTTCTTGTTTGAAATGGTGTTGTAAGCTAAATGTCTTCTTCATTTGCACCCTGACCACCAGAACAGTGTCTCTGGTAGCCTGAGTACCCTAAGCAGTGACATGCTTTGATACATTTTAAGTTCAATTTACAAAGTAGCATGGTGTTAACTCTTGGAAGGTTCTCTGAGCCCAGAAAGTCCATGAGAGCCATTTTTTGATTCTTTCAGCAAATCTGCAGATAAAGAATACCTAAGTGAAAAGTCTGGGTTTAGTAGTTGCATAGATAATAAAGATCTTTGCCCTGTTACAAAGACTTTTTGAGCTCACAAAAAAAGGACACAGAGGAGGGAGACCAGTGCATATGTTAATTTAAGCCAAACTAATCCTTGAACATTAAGACCATCCCTGTTTTATGTCAGCGCTCCTTAGAAAACATGGGGTGCATTTGAATAAAAATATTTGGATTTTCAGGTATAGTATAATTCCTTCACTGGAGTGAGTTCCAAATTCTGTCATTATTAGTCACTTGTACAGTCCTGTTGGTACATAATGTGGTTGAAGTTGTTTTGGAAATGTGAATTGTGCCATTAATGAGCTGTAAAGCCACTGATGCACATTACAACTTAACTGTGTTTGGATTCTCTGTCAGAAGGACTAATACAGATCGTTTTGGTTGTGTTGTGATGTAACTGTAGAGGGAGAAACAGCATAGAATGTTCAGCATGTAAGCAGCACGTAAAATTCAGGAAAGTGAATGAAAACCCTTCCTCAGAGGCTGTTTTATCTAAAAAAAAAGCCCCAAACAACCCAAATAAAAAGCCCTCAGATATTATTTTATACAACTTCTTCACTCAATACCTTCCAAAGAAAATAGAGTGCTTTCTACATAATGTTGTTAGAGTGTCTCTCTCTTCTAGGAAGCTTTTAATTTCCTATTTTAAAACAATTTTGACTTCCATCTAGTTAAGATTAGGGGCAGAGAGGTCCATGGCTTGGTGATGGGTTTTGGTGTGCAAGATGTAACTTTTCCTTAAACCAAAGGCATGTTTTGTAAACAGGCTGGGTGCTGTTGCTGGTTTGGATTATTTGCACCATATAACAATGGATTTCATGGAAAGAAATAAGAAGTGTTGCATAAGAAATAAGAAAGTACACCAGTCTATAGTGCTAATTTTTAAAGTTCTTTGCTAATTTGCCATGTTCTGAGGAGAGTTTGGTGCCAGTGCAGCAGAATTTTCCTTCAGCACAGTGTGGAAATAACTCGGCACCAAATTCAATCAGCGAAGACTCAGAGTGTCAGATTAGTTGGTAACTCAGGATTGGTTTATTACTCTGAGGTTTATTCTGCACATTTTTTTACCCTGAATACTTGGAGTACTGCAAATAGGCAATATTTATTGCCAGGGCAGCCTGATTATGTCACCCCTTAGTCCTGTGACTGTCTCCGTGCTGCTCCGTTCTGGGCAGGGCTCAGGACACCACCATTACTCACTTCACACTTCACTGCTGCCGGAGTCTGTGGATGCAAGAGGACAGTGCTGTCTAATCACATCTGCTTCACAGTCAGGAGGCAATTTCAGGAACCAAAGCAGCTGAAAACCTGTTACTTTTTTTAACTTAAATTTAGTAAAAAATGAAGGAAGGGTATGTTGGTGACTTAGGTTGTTTTAGGGTTATTTTTAATGTGGTTTGGGGATTGTTTTTATTATTTAACAAAAACCCAGGGGAGAGAATCCTCCTTACTTGTGATGAGATACTTAATGGATTCTCAAATGAGCAGTGAGGTTTTACATTGTAAAATAACCTTGCAGGAATAGTTTTGAGAGCCAAATTGCTTTCTTGTATTTTCAGGATTGTAGGATGTTAAATGTAACAGAGAAAACACTCATTAGCAGACAATGGGTGAGGTAGCACATCAGGCTTTTCTCTCTGTGACAACAGATTTAAGCATTTTTTTCTCAGTCATCAGACTTAGCACTGCTGTTCTTGATAAATTGCAAGTTGTTAAATTTGAGTCTCTTTTTTAGCTCTCCTGTTTCCTTGCTAAGTGTATTTGTGACTGCTGGGTGATGCTGTATTCATCTCTTTGGCAGAGCTGTTGTGCTCTGAGGCCTTGCACATCCTGCTTCTCCACGTTACTCGTTCTGAAGCTAAATGCCAGTGGCTGCAGGATGCACAGCATTTGTCAGGAGTTGTTGCTTTGCTCTTGAAGGAAAGCAAATTGCCCTTTCCCTATGACAATGTTTGTGACTTTAACCAATATGACAGAACGCTTTTTAAAAATACATATTACTTTTGAATGGTGGGAAAATGTGTTCTCAGGATTCTGCCACAGAGCTCAGTGCTGGAGCTGCCACTGGATTGAGATTGTCATTTAGGAACATGAAGTCCTGCAGAACGTCAGGAACACTTGGGTGGCACATTTTAGTGGAAGGGGTTACAAGTGACAAATGTCTGAAGTTGTTTCACGAATCAGAAATGTTCAAAGCTGGTGATTAATTAGGTTTAGCTTTTCTATAAAGTTGTTGAAGTGGCTATGTGTCTTCAGGACAAGTTCAGGAGGTGCATGAAAGGCAGAGCTGTTGGCTGTGTAACTGCTGCAGCTTAGGCATTTCTTCCAACTGTGTGAGAGAAATGCCACGAGCTCACCAGAGTTCCTATTAAAAAAAAAATAGAGTTCCTAAATAAATAGTTTCAAATTAATGTTGCCATCACCTCATCACTGCTTATTCTTTATTCAAATGGTAAATGTGATTGGTAAGAAGGAATAGTCAAGAAAATAAGAATTCAGTTACCCAGAACTCTTACTAGATAAGGAAAACAGCTGGACACAAACTGGACAGGAAGATCATGAAATCTTTGTTGTGATTTTCTTGGTTGTTCTTTGTTAAACAAAGCAGATTGACAGAGAACAGGGTTCTGTATGTTGGGTTCTAAACCCCAGTAAGAAGTCAGATGAGAATATGAAGGCAGAAAGCAGTTTAGGACTGACTTGGGAATGATGGGATTCACTTACCAGGCATTGCCAGGAAAGGAATGAGGAAGAACAACACTGAAAACTGATATTGGTAGATAAGATATCATGAGAAAGAGGTTTGATGGCAAAAAGGAGGTAAGGAGAATTGATAGCTCTTTCAGTAAATTAAGAACAAAACCACAAGATGCTCACTAACAGGCCAAGTTGGATAAATTAAGAATTCTTCATTTCCTCCAGGCGTTAGAGTGAAGGGGAAATTAAGATTACCAAGAGCAAGTTTACAAGAACAGAATTTTATAGAGAAGTATAATAGAATAGCACAAATGGGTGAATAGAAAAATTAGGCAATGCACAAATTCAAATATAACAAGCAAATGTGGCCAATTGTATCAAGAAACAGTTTTATATAAATAACCTGGTAGTACTGGGAAGCTAAAGGAAAGTTTTTATACTGGGCAAAACCAATTGGCACATGGTGCAAGAAAGTAATGTGGCATTTAATGTCCTTCTTGCCCCACCAAACTCCAGTAAGGTGTTAACTTTATCAAGAAGTTTTCAGTTCCAGGGGATTTAGAGCTGTGTACCTTGCAGTTGGGATCTCCAGAGAAGCCACATCAGACATGTTAGTGATAATCTTTGGGAAGATGGGTGAGGTTCCAGAATATCAGCAAAGGGCAAGCAAATGTCACACCTTAAAAATAGGTGATGGAGGAGGAGCTAGTAATTGTTCTCTCCCTGTATAAGATGCTGGAAAAGAATAATAATAATAGTAATAATAATAATAGTAAAAGAAAGTAATAATTCCTTGCAGCAGGGACATGAGTAATAGTGAGTCTGAACTTGTCCAGAATAAGCAATTTTTAAAAGTTTTGATGTATTTCCAGAACCCAGATGTGTCTAGTGGATAGAGGAGAAGCAGCTGATGCCATATTTAGATTTCAATAAAGGTTTTAAATGTTTGTTTTAATTTAAATTCTCCAAAGGTCATTAGTTCTAGATGAAATTACTGTAAAGTAAACACAGAGCTAATTAGAAAACCCATACTCAAAAAAAAAAGAAAAAGGAGAAAAGGAGAATGGTTGTCAATAATTTGATTAAATAGGAGTAGGAATGAATTAGCTGAATTTCTTGGGGTCATCCTCTATTTTGTAGTGCTTCAAGTTTAATTAAGGACTAGATGCTGAAATAGGGAGTCTGGTTACTAAATATACAAAACCCACAAAGTTGGAAATGGTATTTCTGATTCTTTCAGGGGAGGGAAGGATCAGAATGTCAAAGAATATAGAGAATCTGAAGAAATTATATGATAAGTGCAGTATGCCAGGGAGAATCATAAGTGTAAGGTTTTATCTCCTATTGCCTCTGAAGTACAGATTGGGACACTACAAGCTTAGGGGGTTTTGTAGAGGAGATTTGAGGTTATAATGGAATCACAAGCTGAATTAATTAATCTTTTCATCCTAATGATGGATAAGAAAAGAATCAATAGGCCTAGATTTCAATAGCAAGGCATCAGTTTAAGCATCAGAAAACACTTTGATGAGGACAGATAAATTGAACGTTGTATCTGTTAAGGTTTGCACAACCTTTACAGACAACTGTCTTTTAGGAAAAATAAAGATAAAACTGATTTTTATTTTTAGAAGGAAGATGGATAATTTCTTAACAGTCCTATTTTTACATCACCTTGGAAGGCTTTTCAGGTTGGAAGGGGCCTCGGGGAGCTCTAGGCAAACTTCCTGCTCTCAGTGCAAGGTCAATACAGAACTCAGACCAGGCTGATCATAGCTTCGTCCAGTTGGATGTTGAAATTCTTCAAGGGAAAGGATTGGATCCCTGTTTTAATGCTTGGCTGCCCTGATGGAGTTCTATTTTTCCTTGTTGGAACGTTGGGATGTCCCATGTTGGAGTTGATGACCACGGTATTTTGGCCGAGCTGCTGTGGAGAGCCTGGCTGCCTCTTTGTGCTGGGAACTTCGTGGTTACAGGAAGGCTGCCATAGGTCACCTACAAACCTCCTTTTCTCCAGACTCAAAATGCTGCATTCCCTCCATCCTCCTCAAACACCTTGTGCTGCTTCGCTGTCCTTTGCCGAATGCAGTGTTTCAGCTGTAGTTTACTGAGTGCTGAGGAAAAAGGAATAAATGTTATTTTCAGTCTACTGGTCCATTCCTGATAACAGAAACAGTAAATTGTTACATGTCCCTGCTGCCAGAGTGCTCCCCTGACTTATGTTTGGCTTGCTTTAGTAGGACCCTGCCAGTCTGCTGCCCCCAGTTTAGGATCATCTGGGAATTTAAGGCCACATAGGTCTCAGGACAGACCTGAAGAATCTACACCATTAACCACTACCTCTGGAGCCTGAAAATCCTACTGTTTATAGGGTTTTTTGACAAAATAGTTTAGTCTACCCATGCAGGTGTGACTTTACAGCTTGGGTACAGGAATGCTGTGGGAGACTCTGCTGAGTGCCTCGCTGAGCAGAGGAGAAACAACAGCCACTAATCTTCCCTCATCTACTGATTTGGTTATTTTACCTCAGGGGAATCACTTGATCCAGCATAATGTACCCCTGATAAATCCATGTTGGCTATTTTCAGTCACCCTCCCATCCAAGTACCCAAAAAAAGGCACGTACCCTCCGGGCACTTTGCCTGGCCAGAGGCAAGGGCACGTAAAATTAACTCAGTCAGTGATTGTATTGTTGTAATGCGCTCCTGAAGCATAAAAGCAGAGAGTTAGTCAAATCTTATCTTCTGATTGTGGAAAAATTTAAAACCTGAGGTTTTCACCACTTATTTGTTATAGATTTACCTCAGTGTACACTCTGTAAGCAGCAGTGTTTGCTGAGGAATCTCTTCAGACCACCTCTCATATTTGTGTTGCTTGAGTGTCTCTCTCACTTTCTTACTTGGATTTAGAGATTAATTTAATCAAAAGAAGTCAGCACACCTTGAGTAGCTTAAATAACTGGTCTTTTCTATGCCAGCTGATTCTGAGTGGTTGCAGGTGACAAAAAGATTAAATAGGCAACTCAGCCAACTTAAAGGCTTTTAACATTCAGAAGATGATGCAATATTTAGACAAACAATGGATCTGGAGGTCATTATTTTTCTACCGAGAGTGTGAAGGAAGGCATTTTTATAACTGGGAATGTAAACAGATGTCAAAATGTGCCATTTAGGATAATAGAATTGTTTAGGTTGGAGGAGACCTTTAAGATCATTGAGCTCAACCATTCCCCCAGCACTGCCAAGGCCCTCACATCCCCAAGTGGCACAGCTACACATCTTTTTAATCCCTCCAGGGGTGGGGACTCCACTACTGCCCTGTTGCAATGCTTGACAACGCTTTGAGTGACAAAATTTTCCCTAATGGCCAACCCGGTAGTGAGGGGCCCAAAACTGAACACAGGATTTGAGATGTGACATCACCAAAGTCAAATAGAGGAGCATCCTTGGCCAGCCTGGCCCACTGCTGGCTCAACGGGGACCTCCCCAGTTAACCAGGACTGCTGGTGAGGGATTGAAAGGGGCTCAGTGAGCACTTCTGCCAGCTCCCTCAGTACCCTGATATCTCCTTGGTTTATTCTCATCATGAAGAGTCTCTCTCCTTTTGTGGCAAAAAAATCTTATTTGTGTTCTGTGGGAAAGATGGCATCACAGTTTGAGAAGAGTATTGCCAAATATATTTTGTGGACAATCTTTTACTTTCACCTCCTTTGAAGCTTCGTGTTTGTCAACAGATCTGCTAATTCTGATTCAGAGTGTAAATGTTTGGTCAGAATAAGATGTTGGGTTTGTAATAGAAGGAGAGAGGTGGGGCGAATGAAGAAAGTATTTAATAACGTGTGGTAGTGTCAATGTTAATATTTCGGTTTAAAATGCTAATATTAAGATGAAATGCAGGGAAAGGCATCATAGAATCATAAATGATGTTTTTTTAAAGCTCTCTGAAACCTTTTCAATTTAGATTAGTATTTAAATCTCCCTTTGGAGATTAAATGGCTTCAGTGAGTCTTGCAGTCCATTTTCTGATTATAACATCTCCTAGCATAAAAGGCTTTAAATACAGCATCATCCTCTGAGTTTTTAGACATGTAGCTCTTTACACTGATGCTTCTTTACAGGTGTTGGGCAGCTGAAATTGTAGAAGAGTCTTTAACCATTTTTCAGGATGTCATTCTCTTATTAGAGCAAAAAGTTTAAACGACGTCTAAAATCCATCTTTCTTTCTAGATGCCTGCGTTTTTTAACAAATGCACCTTCTCACAGACAGTATACCAGGAGATGAGGATTAGTGCTGAGGTATCTTCCCATTCAGCAAGAGAAGACAGAGATTATACAGAATAATGAAATTTTCCACCGCTATAATAGCATTTCTTGTTGAAATTCTGTCTAACTTGTGACAGCCATTTACTTTAAAAGCTAAGGTAAATACCCCCTGTAAATTCAAGCAGTTAGGTAAAGAAACAGCTTAACTGAGAAAAGCCTTTAGGAAAGCAAGTGGTCTTGTGAGTGATGATACACTGTGGAAAAAAAAGGCCATGAAAAGTTGGTAATCATTTTGAAAGTCATATTTTAGAATTTCTGTTCTAATGCTACATAAATATAACGTAAATATTTCTTACTTTCAAAAAGGTTTAAATGTTACTATTTTGTATCTCCACAGCATTTGTCAAGTAGACACAGTGTCCAGCAGAGCACATCACAGGTAAATACCACCCACATTTGAATTTATTGTTGTCTTTAAGTTTCTGATAATGTAGGTAAAGGTGTGATGGAGATTACTGGGCAAGTCCTTACCCATAGAACGCTTCCTCAGAAGATTCCCAAGTTTTTAAGTCACTAAGGTCCTTCTTCAAATTCCATTTAGGTCTCTTTTCCTGAGCTCGTAACTGTTGTTCTTAAAAGATCAACTTGTGTAGGGAGATCAAAAGCCTCACTCTGCCCGTGTGACTCTTCTCTCTACCTGCTAACATGTGGCTTAGTGGCTTCTGTTTCACACATCCTTTCTGTGCTAATATAATCCAGTCCTGGTCATGGAATCCGGCTTTGATCTTTACAGAGATCTGTGCTTCCACAGGTCTTTAAAGAATGAGGATTTCCTTGGATTTAATTTAAAATCCAGAACAAAATTCCTTTTAAACCAGTACAAATCTGAATTGTCAGTCTGAAAATTTAAGATTTTGTTGTTTAGAATGTACCTGTCTATGCATTCAGAGGAGATGAGCATAGTGAACTTAGGATATTCATGCAACCTGTTCATTAAGATCAGCATGAGTGGATGTGAAGGGTTGTAAAAACTGAAAGCATACATTTACTTATACTCTTTTTTCTTTGGCCACCCCAGCATTCACTGTTGTAAATATGTCTTGATATGTTAAGTCAAAATATAAACTTTTCCAATATTTGGCTTGACTGGTTTCTCATGTTATCACAACCCTTATTAAGTTTTTTTATACCTGCAGGACAAACTGGTCTGTTAAGCCTGGTTCTAAGTCTTGGATTATTTTTGAGTTAAAAAACGCCCTTAAGATTAAGTCTGAATGTTCCCCCAGCACTGCCAGGCCCACCACTAAACTGTCCCTGAGCACCACATCTACACATTTTTTAAATCCCTCCAAGGATGGCGACTCCACCACTTCCCTGAACAGCCTGTTCCCATGCTTGACAACCCTTTCTGTGAAGAATTTTTCCCTAGTATCCAATCTAAACCTCCCTGGCACAATTTGAGACCATTTTCTCTTGTCCTGTTGCTTGTTACTTCAGAGAAGAGACCAACCCCCACCTGGCTACAACCTCCTTTCAGGGAGTTGCACAGGGCAATAAGGTCCTCCCTGAGCCTCCTTTTCTCCACTCTGAGCCCTCCCTGCTCCCTCAGCTGCTCCTCACCTGACTTGTGCTCCAGACCCTTCCCCAGCTCCGTTCCCTTCTCTGGACATGCTCCATCACCTCAGTGTCTTCCTTGGAGTGAGGGGCCCAAACCCCAGCATTCAAGGTGGGGCCTCACCAGTGCCCAGTACAGGAGGACAGTCACTGCCCTGGTCCTGCTGGCCACATAAATGACCTTTTTAAATGAATTGCAGCTGCTGAAAAGAAATAACCTAACGAATGTTATTAAAAATTCTTTGAAGTCCATGTGCTTTAAATGGAAATCATCAGGAACCACCCCAGTACTGTCTTATAATTCATTTTCAATACCAGAATCAAGGAAAAATTTGAGAAATAGGATTGACTTGGTTTACTTGATAAAATCAGATTTCCAATGCATAAACCATTTGTTTTGTATCTACTTGGTTATCACCGTTTCATCAATCTATTCAAATTAGAAGCGTTAAAAATAGAGGAAGAAAACTTAATCTAGCACCTGTCTCTGAGGCAGAATATATTTGAGATTAAGCTTTTACTTGATGGAGAGGGGAGAGGCAGCCTCTCAGTTAAATTGATCGAGTTGGTCACGTTTATTTGTGAAGAGCTGCCAATGGTTTTCCCTGGTTTGAATCAGGTGGACACGATCCGTCAGCGGCACGGGGAAGCCTGTCGGATGCCAGTGCCTCATCACTTCTTCCTCAGCCTGAAGAGCTTCACCTACAACACCATTGGAGAGGACACAGACGTCTTTTTTTCTTTGTACGACGTCCGGGAAGGCAAACAGATCAGGTAGGAATGTGTTAAATAGCTAAAAAGCTTCCTAGGAAAAGAGTTGTGAACAGAGCAAATATACCGGAGAAAAACACGTGGGGTGCTCTTGTGGCCCAGCTGGAAGGACAGAGCTGGTAAATCATAAGTTGCTGGCCCTGCAATCCTTACATGGGAATATCAGAAATACTGGTCTTTGCACAAGGAAATGTAGTGAAGCATTAAAAGCACAGAATGGTTGAATTTTTGAGTTTTCTGGCTTTGCCTCCAGACATTACTGAAGGTCTTGGTGTCTCGTAGCTTCCTCCTTAGGGCTGTTGGTTAAGAAGCACAAATAATGACAGGGCCAGGCTATGGGGCTGGTTTGAGAAGGGACTGCTGTGTGCCTCTTTAACTCTCCTCCACTCCTTGCCTTCCAGGCCTGTCACAAAATAACTCATTCTCATCATGTATTGCTCTCAACATAAACTCTTCACGTTCATTCCTATATCTGTGCTCTGAGTACATTGAACTAATTGGTACCAGTATTAACAAACGTGAGATGGACTGGCTTTTTCTTTTACAAGCATGTGTTTTGAAAACATCAGAGTATGTAGAAGAGCATTTATTTTATGTCTTGGAAGTTTAGCAAGTGCAGCTTGGTCTGATCTGAAGAACAGCACGTTTGAGGAGTGGTCTGAGTTTTGGTAAAAGCATGTCCTGACAGTCACTTGCTGCCATTGTCAAAACTCTCCTGGTTTTCAGAGATTAGATTTAGATTTGGTTCAAAGTGAGGGAAGAGCCACAGAATGTTCTTTCCTCTCTTCGGAAGAAAGTTCAGAGTAGAGTGATAACAGTTTAGAATCTCTTCAGAGTACATCCCACTAAAAATTGGTCTATATTAGAAAGCTCTGGTGACCTGATGGTATTTCCTGATATCCAGCTTAAACCTCCCCTGACACAGCCCCAGCCATTCCCTGCTGTCCCTGGTCACAGAGAGCAGAGATTGGTACCCTCCCCTCTGCTACCCCTTGGGAGGATGCTGAAGGCTCCAATGAGGTCTCCCCTCAGTCTCCTCCAGGCTGAACAAACCAAGTGCTCTCAGCTGCTCCTCATTTGGCTTCTCCTCCAGACCCTTCCCACCTCTGCAGCTCTGTGGACACTCCAGTTGATGTAGTTTAGGAGGATGTGCCTATGATTCCTCTCTTGAGAGAATTACCAGAAAATAACTGTTAAGAGGGAAAGGTGAAAATGGAAAACCCAGCCCAAAATATATGCACAACTAGTTCCTACCGCAAAGCAGTAAAATATTAAATAATTTAGATGAGAAAAGCTGCCAGGAAGAAGGAGGGACAGGCGGACAAGCTGCTGCCAGCAGAAATTGCTTTGAAAGGAGATGAATTGTCTTGGGCTGCAGTTTGTATGTAAACACTGAGTGGAGAGCCTTAAGGAAAGGGCTTTGTCAGTCATAAAAAAAAAAAGTCAAGAAAATAATAGTTATAATGAAAAAAAGCACAAGGAGTGGTTCAGGCAAATTTAAATATATATAGTAATGCTTTTTTGTGCAAACAGTTGTTATTACTTAGCTCTTTGCATTAAGCATCAGTGGTCTGCTGTAGGGAAAACAGCATAATTTTTACATTTTCTTACATCCCAGAGAGTGGTGGGGAAGAAATGTGTAATGAGGCTGAGCTCTGTTTTAGAGAAGAAACCAGAAAACAGACAAACACATTGCTACAAATGTGTTTTTAGAATGATGTTTTTGTTGGGACTTTAAAACATTTTCTTTCCTCTCGGGAAATAGTACATTAAGGTAAAAAACCCAAGCAAGGCTTCTGCACGCTGCACTCTAAATGAAAGGGACAAATTGACTTCTGGAATGGTTTGGAGGTTGATAAATTTCTTACCCAAGCAGCTCAGGCTGGAGGCTGAGTGGCTCTTGGCGTTACTGCCTTGGACATGTGCTGGATTACAAACCTCCCTGAACCTGCTGGTGCCAAGAGGTATTTCCCAGGGAGATTAAGTGAGGAATTGGTGAAAGTTGCAGTGTTTTTCAGGGGCTGAAGCAGCAGCATGCACCAAGTATGGATTAGCAATCAGAAGGTTGGAGCAGCAGCTGAAATACAGTTGGAGATTGTTCCCAGGTTCTGAATACAGAAGTGTTCCTGTGTTTAATGGTTGTCAGCAAAGGAGGAGCAGACAAAGGATGACAGTGGGGAGCTGTGGGCAGCAGGAATAACAACACTGCCATCAGAGGGGTCAGACCTGGAGGTAAACACAAGGAAAAAGTTACTTCATTTTTAGTCTGACAGAAATACAAAAAGTAATACTCGTAGGTAAATAGAACTTGAAGGCTCAGATAGAAAGGGATTAAAGTTTATTTGTCTGTTTTAAAGTATTTGGCATTTTTTTTTCTTTTTCTTGCATATAAAAGCCACTAGTCTAGCAACAAAATCTTTGTGACTCATCTTTAATAGCTCAGTTTGCTATGTGGAAGTTACTGGAAAATGATGTGATAATTGATCTAGTTTTGATTATAGCCAATGATTATACCCCATTGTGAGACACCTTGGGATGAATGATCATGGAATGACCAAGTTGAGAGTAACATCAAAAAGGCAGGAAAGAAAATGTTACTGTAAAGATGGTGAACTCAGTAAGGAAGATGTCAATAAAGATCAGACAGAGATAGGTGAACTGACATGGAGAAAGGAAATTTGAGAGTTGTCTGTTTCTTAATGATACTGTTGAAGAGCACAAAAGCAAATTGTTTCAGTATGAAGGAAAGAGTAATTATATGAGAACAACAGGAAGTCTGTGTCATATTCTGTGGTGAATTGGAGTCTGGAAGGCAGTATAAAAAAGGACAAACTAATGAAATTGCACAAACAGGGATGGGAAGAGACAGAAACTTGTAGAAAAAATACAACTAGCAAAAGGCATCAAGGACAAAAAAAAATAATTCTATAATGCTTTACCAGCAAAAAAAATTTTTTTACAAAATCAAGAAATAACTGAACAGATTAAAGGGGACATTAAGCCACGAGCAGATGGTTCCAAGATAGCTGGAGTATTTAATGGCTGTTTTGCCTCAATCTCCCTAAGAAGGTCAGCTGCAATCCAGTGATAAATGCGAAAAGTTGTGGAACAAATAAACTACTTGTTAGCACTAAGAAGCTAACAAGATGGTAAGTAAAAGTCTACATAGATTTGTCAAGCACAAATCACATCAGAGCCAACTAATTTTATTCTGTTATATGAGAATGCACCTCCTGCCTCAACAGAAGAGAAGTATTAAACTTGATATAATAAAGAAAGAGATACAGGCTGGATGAAACTGCTCTAAAGGAGCTGGAAAATGGTAGACAAAGTGATCCAGAGTGTTATTTGTGCCAGAAAGAGGCAACAAATAAGAGATATTTTTAAATCTTTTTGACATTTTTTAGCATGATTTCGATGGGTGAAAATATACTAAATTCAGTAAAAGCAGTGAGGTTTAGATACCTGTACAAGAACTCTATTTTTCTAGGAAATGCATGGAATTATGCGTAGCTTAGAAAAATTGCACATTCAAAAGCATGATAGCAGGTTTTTTTTCTGAAAATAAGCTTGAAAAGTCCACAAACTATCATAGAATCACAGAGTGGTTTGGGTTGGAAGGGCCCTTAAAGGCCATCTCATTCCACCCCCTGCCATGGGCAGGGACACCTTCCACTGTCCCAGGCTGCTCCAAGCCCCGTCCAACCTGGCCTTGGACACTCCCAGGGATGGGGCAGCCACAGCTTCTCTGGGCACCCTGTGCCAGGGTCTCACCATCCCCACAGGGAGAATTTTTTCCTGATATCTCATCTAAACCCACTCTCAGTGTGAAGCCATTCCCCCTTGTCCTCTCCCTCCAGCCCTCACAAATAGTCTCTCTCCACCTTTCTTGTGGGCTTCCTTCAGGTACTGGAAGGGGCAGTTGGGTTACCCTGGAGCCTTCTCTTTTCCAGGCTGAACAATCCCAATTCTCTCAGCCGTTTGAGTATGGAAAAGGATAAATAAATTTCCGTCTTATTTTTTCTTTATGAAGTTTATGTTTAAACATGTGAATGTTTTTCATTCTGCCTGCATCTTCAACCAGTTACCCTATTTTACACACCACTGGGATTTAAAATTTTCCTGTCTAGAAATATCCTTAATTGTGGAGAGTGAATAGAACAAAAGAGAAACTCTGATGTGGTTGAATTTGAAGATCTGGGGGCCTGAGCAGTAATTATGCATGGAAAATGGTGTTGTGCATATTTCTGCTGGTAACTCCTCCACCTGCCTCCTCCTACTTACCGAGCCTTTGCCATTCCCGTTATAGCAACGACCTCCTCGTGACTGGAGGGTTTGGAAGATGTGCTGAGTGCCCGTGGTGGTGTTGATGGAGTGGCTGAGGAAGTCCATGTGGGCATTTCTCATACAGAAGGTGCTCAAACCTTTCGTTGAGAGACCAGATGTTCTCTGCAGTGTCTGTTTTAAACATCTGCCACGTCTTTGGGGTGAGACAGGATTCTAACCACTGCAACATGAGGCTAGGAGTTTGATTGGGAAATAGCTATTTCAGTGTTAAAATTTAAAAGCAGTAGCCAAAATGAGAAAAAACATAAGCCTGCTCTTTAAAGCTCTTACTAATAGGTGATACGGAAAGATGTTTTTTGTGGAAATGTTCTCAGCTTGTGGGTGGATGATGGGGAAAATGTGAGCAGTACAGTCTGTCCCGAGTCTTGTCTTAAGGATTTAGCACCATTGACAAAGCAGTTCTCGGGAGAGAAACATGGTTTGGAAACATAATTATGGACTGAAAAAACGCTTTGGGTCTACATCAAGATAGTTGGATTCAGCTGCTCGAAAGTCATCTGACATAAAATCATCTGCCCCTATTTTTCAAGGTTGAGTCAAAAAACGTTCAGTGGCAATGTTTGGCTGTTAGTACTGCTCTGCAGTGGGGTTTGGTGGTGACTGCAGAGGTAATGGAAATAGTGATTTCCCATTTGTAACTCATCTCTGGATCTTGGGATGCTTTCCAACCAAATTATTTTCTGTGATAAAAATCAGCAGACAAATGTGTAAATAGTTCAAGATACTAAAGGGGTAAAAATATTAGAGAACATCGTTATCAATTTAAATGTCTCCCTGTCCTTGTAAAGAAGTTAACTTCTGGGGCGTGACCAAGCTGGGTTTGGTTTAACCAGTGTGTGAGTGTGAGAAGAGTTTTCTGGAGTTGCTACTCACTTGTACAACCTGGTCCTGTAGAAGTCGTGATACTGCACTTGAGTGGCAGGGGGGAGGCTGTAAAAAGAAAATGTTTGTGACGGTGTTTATGTAGAGTAGAGTGAAATGCACCACTTTGAAGCACTGGATTTAGAACTGATGAATTTGTAGGGGATTTGATTTTCACTCTTTCTGTAGTAGGAGTTTCTGTGACACAGTAGTCCCGATTCAGACGTCAGAATACAAATCTCTACCAAGCTGCTGAAGGTTACCTTGACAAATTTGACAGGAATCCTTCATCTCTGTTTGTATTTGATGATGGCCGTTAGCTCCGTGGTTCTCATCAACATTTAGTCTTTTTTTTTTACTTTTAAACTGTCAATAGGAATGTATATCAGCTGCTAAAAAATGTTAGCAGGAACACCGTAGCTAAAATTACATTGTGCTTTCACATGCCACCTTGAATCATTTTCCTGTAGCACTTCCTAATGCAGACAATTGCCACTGTCAGGAGCTTCCATTTCAAACACTGAGCCAACTTCTGAAAATGCAATGGCAAATTTCCCTCAAGTCCTGTCTGAGAAGGGCTTTGAGTCCTCTCAAAGCTCTGATGTGCAGGATCAGCATCCTTAATGTGAGAGCACCTGTCCAGAGCAGCCCTACCTGCCCCAAACCGGGGCTATAGAACTTGTACACGTTCTAGACACCAGATCCTGCTTGGGCAGGGGAAGGTTTGGCAGCTGAGAGTGGAGAGAGGGAGGCAGGTGAAATAAAAAAGAGTAGGACTGGCGTTAATAGGGTCAGAAAAAGGAAAGAAGGGTCACTGGGTAGATAAATATGGTTGAAGTTGAATAGCTGGAAGAGAAATTGTTAATTAATGTGGAAGGTTCCACAGTAAAAACTGTGTTAAACCAGTCGGACTGCATTCACTCCCAGGATATGGGACTGACCTGAAGATCCTTTTTCTGTATTGTTTCTGTCTCAAGTAATGGCTCTGGGAGTGCTGGGACAATGTGTGGGCATTTATCCCCAGTTAATTGCTTTAAAATATTATCATGTTCCTTTATTGCCAGTTGCTATGTTAGGAAGCAGAAAATTATATTTTACTTTTATTGTGCAATATGCGCTAAATTTTCCTTTTGTTATGTTTTTAATAGCATAGCTATTTTAAAATAGAAAAGTTATCTCATTCACTGTCAGTGTAATGATTTGTCTGCTGGGAAAAAATAACTTTGTATCACTGAGAATTATTTCTTTAATATTCAGAGAATTTTCCTAGGGATTAACCTTACCAACTAATGAGTTTTTTCTTCTGCTTAGTCATGAAAAAACCCCATCTTTCAATTTTTACCTCTCTTTTAGCAATCTGATCTGTTGGGATAGCTAATCCTCCATCGGCTCCTCCTGTACTTTAGTTTGGCGTGGCTTTAGTATTTCAAGGAAGGAATTTTTCTGAGTTTTGTGCAGTAGATAATTGATAGCAATATTAATGGGGGTAGCATGAATTTTTCATCCTGCTCAAGGTGATCTTTCTCAAAAGCTAAGCAAACATTCAGGAATATTGCTGCCCACAGCAATGGCCTTGTTCTGGTCACTGCAGTGACCATGGAAAATTTGTGTGCCTCTGAAGTCTGCTGCATACAGACAGCTGGGACAAAGAGCCTTTCTGACAGAATATAGAACTTCTGAAAATTACAGGTTTCATCATCACTGGAGACAAAACCTGTGGAGTATTTTATGAGGTGTTCTGGTGGGTAGATTTTCAGAAAAGGGCACAGGAGGAGTGATGCATTTTCATGTCCTCTGCTGGTTGCTTCAGCTGACTTTCATTCCCTGGATCTTTCTCCGGAATCTGCATTTGCTTGCCTTTCCTATTTATCCCCTGTCTTGCTAATAGTATATGCAAAAGAAACTGCTGCTGTCTGGATTTGTATATGAAAGCTGCTGTAAGAGATCTAAGTGGTGTTATTAGAGATGTTAATTCTTTCCTATAAAATTACTACTTTTCCTAGTTCCTACGGAATTATTAATATGTAGCTATTCCAAAGCAGGAGCTTTTACAAATATCCATCTTATTTTGTATCTCTCACCACCACCACCACCCTCCTTCCCCCACAAGTGGGGGTTTTCTTTGGTTGGGGAACAAATATAATGTACAAATAGGCAGGGATATAGAGTTTTCTGCAGGTTTATTTTGATTTTTTTAGTTGTTAACAGGAAGAAATCAATGAGTTGCAGGCATTGGAACTTCTTCCCTTTTCCTGCTCAGGTGGAATGACAATGTGGCATGAACACACACAGCTGGAAGAGATTCTGCTCACTTGAGGGGCAGGGGGCAAAGCTGCATTGTTACAAGTGTAAGTTTGCTCAGAGAAAGCACTTCCAAGTAACTTTCTGTCTGTAGGAAGGCCCAGTGTAAGGAATCCTCTCGTTACATTTGAGCTCTTTCTGTGGCAAAATTCCCCCTCAAAACCCAGTTCTGTGTTCCTGACAGAAATTTTCATGCGCAAAGCTCTCGTGGAGCAAGAATGAAATGTGACAACTGCTGTATCAGACCTCAGAACCATTAGCTTCTCCCAGGGTAGAGATTGGTGATAAAACCCTTATTCTACAAAATACCTGTAATCCAAAATTAGAAGTCTTCCCTGCAAAGCTTTCCTCACCTGCCACCTGGCAGGGTCAGTCTGCCTTGCTTTCCATTAGTTAAAATCACCCTCACTGGGGAGTTGCACTAGATGACTAAAGTCTTTTATTTTTTTTTTCCTTGGAGACAGAAACCTTTTCTAATTGACAGGATTCCTTTGAGGAACATAAATATGTACTTCCATGATGGAAATAACAGCAAAATCCTCATGACGGTGTCAAATGTTCAAGTGTGGCAGAGTCACGAGAAGCCGAGGGGAACGTAATTGGTGCTTAGCTCCCTTTCTCCTGCAAGCCTCAATAAGACTTGAACATTGTGGTGGTTTTCCCTTGAATGTGGCAAGAGAAATGACAGGTAGTTATTTTCACTATTTTCTGTTTCCATGGAAACCCAGTGTTTGCAGTAACAGTCTTACTGTAAGCTCTGTAATCCTCCCCCGGGGCTTCTCGCCAATGTGGTAATTTAATAATTCATGAGCATTAAGCCTGAATTTGCTGGGAAGCAAACTGTGTTGCTTGGAGCCGTTTTCTCAGGGCCAGATTCATTTCCCTCACAGATTTGGTGTTCTTTTCTCTAAGATGTCTTTATAAAATACACTCCATAAACCAAAGCAGTGTACTTTGCTTCCCTTGTTTGTGAAAGCGGGGTTATTGCAGAGCTGCTGGATAAGACAGCTCAGGAAAGAACTCTCCTGCCTCCCCCAACAAAAGAAAAGGGGGCAAAACCAAACACACTCCGTGAGCACTCGGCTGAAAAGGAAGATTTTGAAATGGTCCACGAGTCACTGTTGAGACAGTGAGCAAACTGAAAGTTCAGCAGAGGTGATGCTCCTGTCTCTGGGGCTTGGCAGTGACCGCTGTCGATGATGGATTGCTCAAACACTGCTGGGATCTGGGAGATGCTGTTGGTTTACACTGGGAGTGGGAATTGAGTTCTTCACAGACACGGGACCGTTCTGTACATATGCTCTGGCTTCCTGTCGCACTCACACTGAGAACGAAGACTCATTCTGTGGAGCTCTGGGAGATTTTGTTATTAGGTCAGTCTTACAGCAGCTGTAAGGACCTAGATTTTTTCCAAGAGGATGAGCAAAAATTAGCAACTCTAAAAGATAATCATGATGAACAGAAAATAAACTCGAAAAGCTTTTTACAGAGGATACTCTTACTGCTTAAATCATCTTTCAAGAGAAAACCCATTATTTTTGACAACGGGAAATTACTAAAATGTTGATAGAGGTGCGTACTTTCTTCGTGACCGTGAGACCATGCTCAGGAAATAAAGTTCAGAAGGCCTGAAGTGAGGCTTGTTTCCTTTTTAGAAAGTTCCTGCAGGGTGTTCTCAAAAGCATCAGGCTGCAGTGCTGTCCTGGAGTGACCGTTTCAATCACTGACCATGATAATGTTCTTGCAGCTGACAAACTCAAGAGAGATTTGGACAAATTTGGCCAATGGAATGAAAATAAGTCTATTTTCTTCTTGTGTGAAGCTGTGCAAGCAAATATGAGAAGCCTCATCTCGTAGTCATTAACTGTCTTGCAGGATGCAGCACAGGACAAACGGAAAGCCAGGACAGTCGAGCTCGGTTTTCTCTCAGCCTCCAAAGAGGATGGTGGAGAGCAGTAATTGCTTTCTGGAAAACTGGCTAATGCTGCTGCCCCGGGGCTTTAAAGCTTCTGCTGTGCTGGGTCAATGGACTTCCTCTCTGATACAGGAGCAGCTTCCCAAGTTATTCCATGCAAATATTAGCTTGTCCAAACCGTAAGGTTTAGAGACTGTAGTTCAGTTTTCTCTCCCCTTCCCACTCCCACCAAGCCCCAGGGATCTCTTTCATGGTGTTTCTCTCCTCACTTAATTAATGTTTTGAACCAAGCTCATTTTTTTGCAGCTTTAAGAAAATGCCTTGGTCCTATACCAATAACTCCTAACACAATTCCATTCATCTGGTTAACATATTGTCCTTGTAGAGCTTGTACACACAGGGCTAGGAAGAATGCAGTATTGGATGGCACCAATGAAGTAAACTGCCCGAAATGTGGTGTGCACAGAAAGGCTGGGATTTTTGGAAGGCAGATGTTGGCAAGGTTTGGTTGCCATCAAGAGTGACCAGCTCATCCAGAGCTCTCTCCTGGATGGCCTGTGTGGAGTTTGTTCTTGAGATTTATCTGGGACAAAATATGGTGCTTTTACAGTAGCATCTTCAAACGTTTATGATGTTCATATGCCAGCTCAAACGTTACTCTAGAATTGTTGTCAGGCACGTTAGCATTCATTGAAGAAGGGACTAGAGATTTTTTGGGGAGGGGTGTGGGGGAGAAATTAAATAGTATCGTGCTTATCATTTATTTTTTAACCAGTAGGACTGAAAGGAGGTGAAGTGTCCTGGCTAGGCAAGTGTTTGTAGCTTATTCCTGCAAACTTCTGTCTTCTGTGGCAGCATTTTCAGGTTTTTGTTCCTGACCTTGTATTTTGCGTGCGGGTAAGGTTTTACACGATGCCAAAAGTGTCAGAAAGAAACCTGGGGAGACACCAAGAGAAGATCAAAGTCTAAAATATGAGTTGTTAGATGATCTTTTCCTCTACCACATGACCCTTTTCCCTGTGCACTTCTCCGTGTGTCATGGGACCAATATGTACTTTTAAAATAACCTGTATTCTTAGAAGGCATCGGCCACATGCTAAATTCTGAAAAGCCAATTAAATAAGCTTTTGAGAAAGGACTGAGGTGTTTTTAATAATATTGGGGGTTTTCAGTGTTCCCCCAGTTTTCTCTGGAAATCAGCACTGAGGAAAATAAGAAAAATTAGGGAGCATTTGTACATTTGTACCTTTTCCCTTTCAGTGGCACATTGGAATGGAGAGGGCGAAGGAGGTTTTGGTTCTGGGAGAAATAGCTGCTGGACCATTATTTAAGGCAAGGGAAGGGTACAAGATGTGAGGTTTCTGCCTAAGGAGATTGAAGCCCTAATGTGCTGCTGTCCCTGCTTCAGAAAACCAATCTCCTATGCTTTGTTAAAGAATTAATTTTTTCAGTCCGTGTTCTTTATCACCAGTCTCCAATTCCAACGGAAAATTGATCTGCAGCCTCTCTGCAGACCTCCACAGCTTTGGCATTATGCATCTATTAATGCCGTGCCTACATTCCCAAATTGATGCTCAGTCAGGATTTTTGCCTTGAAACACCCCCAGTGATGAAACGTGCCCATGAATGAATACAAGGGGCTCACCAGGCCACCCCAAGCTCTCTGCCAGGCCTTTCCTTTTGTTGTCATCTTCACACGTTATGCAAAGAACATCACAAACAAACCTCAACAACAAGAACTCCCCGTGGGCATAGTGCCACTCCTGCTCACCCAACTGTAAATTTTGTCCCTGTTTGCCCCCTTTTTCATGCTGAAAATGTAACATCCCAAACCATTGATGGCTTCCTTCCTTTTTGCAGAGTTCAGTATGGTCGTGCTTTTCAGTCACTTTGGGGAAGCCAAGAAGGGAGACACTGCACTCCTTTCATTTTTCCTCCTTTTCAAGTGAATGAACAAGAAGCTGTTTGACTTTGCTTGTCAGAGCAGTGGTTCTTATATTTGAGTAGCTGTAGCAATTACTAATCATGAGAGTGATTGTAAACCTTGGCTTAGTGCTGCACAAGAGGTGGTTTCACTATGATGTGAATTAGCACAGGAGGAGATGCTGCAATTAGAGTAATTGGAGGTTGCTTATAGCATATAGGAGCAAGAGGAATAAATAAGCTTTTGTTTAAGATGCTGCTTCTAGTGTGGCACGTCTTGGGTCTGAGCTCAGCAGGGTAAAATGTTAATTCTTTTCTCTGTTTTGATGCATTTGTCTCCAATTTTATGCAAAAGAACTGATTTTGGTGTATATTCACAGTAGCTGAAAACTTTTACTGGGTTGTCGGTTTTGGTTGTGGGTGTTTTGTGGGGTTTTTTGGTTTTGGACAGGAGTAGGATCAAGCAGTCAGATTGCATCTCAGTACCTCCCCATGCTTCATTTCCACCACTCATTTGGCAGTTATAACTACTGGGAGTTTAAATTAATTTCCACATGGAGTTTATTCAGATTTGATAGTTCAGTCTTACTAAACTGGACTTAATGGTGACTAGATTCTGTGGATGCTCTTGTCCTTGTGCAGAAGATAAGCTCGAGGAAAAGATGCACTGGAGACTCAACTTTTTCAAAGGATGTAGTTCTTAAAAGAAGAAATTAAGTTACTGAATTCCCATTAAGTTTCTTGACCCTAAATGTGTGTATTTTTGTCTAAAACCAGAGCTGCAATGATAGATGAAGGCAGTGGATTTTCAGGTCATTGGAAACAGGGTTATTCTTCCAGATTTGCTTTGACATAGAAATAAATCTGCAGTTGTAAAATGGGAAGCAGCTGACTAACTAGTTCATAATGTGGGTCACCAGTGTAAAGAGGTTCCAGTCCCATTCCAGGGACCATTCCAGGGATACTGACAGCATCAGCACCGGTGAGACCTCAGCAGAATAACAACAGAATAGTAGAATAATAGTAAACTGTTCTTGATCTGTAGTAATATCAAAGATGAGAGGAATGCTGGAGACACAAACCCAATAGTTTAGGAGAACTGATGTGCAAGGAAAGGAGGAGAACTGGAAGTGGCTTGGTCCTTTGGGGTGGCCTCTTGGCACTGCTGCCCTGTCCTCCTGTGGGTCCTGCCCGTGGATCTCCTTTGGCCAAATGCCTTTTCCTGTTCCACAGGTCTCAAATGCTGCAGTTGGCTCAAAGTCCCCTTAATAATTTATTCACAAAAGCTCGAGAGGACTCAAGGGAGGACTGGAAATTAAAGGAAGGAATGTAAAGGTTGTTACTGCAGTGGTGCTGGAATAAGGGAACAGGTGATCAATAGGCAGGTGAGAGAGGTGGTGGCTGCTTCATTTCTTGAAAAGCACTGGAATAGGGGGACAGGAACCAGATTTTCTCCATGGCTCTAACAAGGAAAAGATGAATTGCAAATTTTAAAAGATTTCCACTTACTAATGGAGGAAAACTTTGCAAGAGACCATCAAGTGAGTCTCCAGAATATCCCTCTTTGGGTGCTTTAAAAGCAGACTAAGCAATACAGCTTTTGTTAACGAATGAAATACATACAGAGAGCTCAGCTCAAAGACTTGGCAGTGCCTTCCCTGCCATTGTCCGAGGGACAGCTTGCACAGGATTTTGTGGCACACAGTATTGCATTCAGCTCCTGTATGAAAATGAAATGCTCATTAGAGCTGAAATAATAATTTTTAAAAACCTAAAAAAACCCTTGTTTTTAAAGTTCAAGACTACATCTTATTGGAAATTTAAAATACAATATGTAACATTGATTTATGTCTTAGATGGATGGAGGTAGCTATGAAGATGTAATATTGTTGTTGTAATGTTAGTGTAATGTTCTGAAGTTGTAATATTGTCCTGCTCTCCACTTAACACATCACAAAATTCTTCCTGAAAGAATGGGTTATACCATGTCATTCAAGCATTTGGTAAAATGTTCTTAACTTACTGACATCTCGAAAGAATCACCAAGTATCTGTTTCTTATGGGTTTCTTTGTGGCATTTCCACAGTCTCTGAGGTTATAAGCATTGGTGGCAAATTAACTAAAATTATAACTGAATGGGGTTGTGGGGATACATGGAGTTTGGAGTAATAGTGAGTGACAGGGAGAGCGAAACAGCCAGAGAGGATGATCTGGATTGCTGAGCATCATTACCTTACCTAAATTATCATGCAAAGGTGTATAATGAGATGTATGGGCCACGCTCAAGAATTAAGGACCATTTCAACAAAAGTAATAATTCTTAAAATATGTCAGCATTTCTAATGGACTGGTCACATGAACTCACAGCATACAGCTGTGGTGGAAGGGCCAAGAGGTGATAATCTGATAAATCAGAGTTAGGAGGAGTAGGGACTTGGCTTGACCTGTGTGGAACCCCCAGATGTGTGTGTATTTATGGTGGGGGTGGTCTCAGTACCAGACTGTTACAGTCTTACAGCTTCAGAACTGCTCATGAAACACTGTTGAAAAATTGCACCGTTCTACAAAACCATTCCAGCACTTTTTCTTGGATTTTTTAAAGTGTATTAAATTGCTTATTTGTGTGTGGGGATACCACTGCTATCCCTGCCCTGCAAGAAATGAGCTTCTCTGAAGGGCTCTTTAACCCAGAAGGGTGACAAAAAGCAGTGGCTGTGCACTGAATCAGGCACTGCCGAGCTGCCCGTGATCCATGTGCTTTAGCAGCAGGGATGAGTGGCCTTTGGAACAAGCTGCCAAAGGAGGTAGTGTGGACACTGTGCTTTCATTTTCTCAGGCCAGCAGTGTAACATGCTGGCAAATGTATCAAATGAGGGTTACTGGAGTTGATGCAGTTGTACGAGACAGGATCGAAAGCATCTGTGATTTAATGGAAGATTTAATGATGTGCTCTCACTTTATTTCTATGAAAATATGGGAAGAAAACTCTGGTCAATACTCAGTGGGCTGTTGCACACTAGGGGAAAAAATTGCTCATCAAACTTACTTTTACACATAAATTCTCTGCCTTAAGAAATAATATGAGTGTCCATGTCTTACCATGCATTGTGAAGATTGTTCATTTTGCAGCCTGGCTAAACGTGCTGGTTTTATTCATCAAAGGGCTGCTTAATTTGATTGGTAAGAGTTATATCAATTGAATCTTAATGTATTTGAATTAGTATCTTGCTTCTATAAATGCTTTATGTTGAAGGAGATTGCTTAATTGGTATTCTTGTAACTTTTAGTTTTGAGTGGATTTTAATGAACTCAGTTTTACCGAAGGCAGTGTACCCCTCAGCAAGTTTGCCTTAGCCTTTGCCTGGAGGAGCTGTAATGTGTACAGATTCTGTGCTTCTTATATTCACATTATTTTAATGTTATTGCATCATGAATATGCATCAACACAATGTTTTCACATGCAGACTACTTACTATTAAAAATCTCTGCTATTCCATGTAATTTTGTATAGACCAGTGAATACTGTTTCATATACTTTGGAATTATAGCAACCACTGCATCTTTTTTTAATACAACCCAAATCTACCTGTATTTTTCTGTTGAAATATGTACAGGAGAAGCTCATTGTTCTTTTAACATTGTTTGTTTTTCAGTGAGAGGTTCATGGTGAGGTTAAACAAGAACGGAGGCCCCAGGAATCCGGAGAAGATCGATCGAATGTGTGCACTTTTCACAGTACGTGCCTGTTCCCTTTCTTCTCCCCTCACAGGAGTGGGGTTGGAGGTTTCCTGAGGGGAAAGAAGCTCAGTTCTTCCTCTCCAATATGATCAGTAGAACAGAAACGATTTTTAAGTTTTGTTACGGTTTTGACTAAATGTTAACATAGAAAGTGAAGGTGCTTCTAAATTATCTTTATGGCTAAGTGAGTGTTCTGAAGTACTTCCTTTTAAGTGCATTTGTTCCTGCAGATAGTGTGAAATTTAGAATATTTTCATTGGCTATGCTATGCTCTTAGATAACAGAGCATAGGAAAAGGCTGTGATGGCCTGAACAGAAGACAAGGCACTTTTTTCTGAATGAAAATCAGACAAGTGTTACCCCTTGTCCTGTCCCTACATGCCCTTGTCAGAAATCCCTTCTGCGCTGGTCTTAAGTTCTGTTTAAAATTCCCTCAGAATCAAGTGTCAGACCATGATTTTATCTGCTACTTTTCCTCAGAAAGAACATGAAAATCTAGAGCCACTGAAACTTAACAGCTCCTCACAGAATAACTGCAAGGAATCTCAGATCCCAAGTGTGATAAACACCTTCCATCGTGACTCACCTTTAGTTAGTGCACATGCTGGAAGCTCTGTGACAGAAGTATTTTTACCTTCAGCGAAGAAAAAAGATGGCAGAGCTTTGGTTCTGGCAGTGACACCCTCTGAGGTCAGGCAGGGCTGGACACTGAACCAGGCATGGTCCCCAGCACTGTTCCCTTCTCTCCCTTAGGAAGACACCAGAATTTCTCCTCTTAGGGAGCAGAATATATCCAGCCAGGTGTAAGGATGCCCAGTTGTGTCTCCATCTGGATCTAGGAGATGCAGGTCAGTCCAAAAGTAGCACTGACCTGGATGGTGACATCAGTAGCAGTTCTGGCTGTGGTACCATCAGTGAAGTGCTGCCAGCTGATTAAACATCAGCAGAGGTGACAGTGTCACCCCACAGACGGTGACTCAAACCCAGAGTCTGGCCCTGCTGAGAGAAGGTGGGCAGGGGTTAAGGTTCAGCACCGGTGTCTGAGTCAGGTGAGAGGCAGGAGTGCAGCATTAGGAGCTGCCCTAAGGAATATTCCCAAAAGGCAGCACAGGCTGCTTTGTGTCAACTTTGGCACTTTCTGGTCTCTGAGGTTCATCATTTTAGAAAAGATTTTTGGCTTCCAACTTCCCCACCCTCACCGATGCCACACGACTTGGGGTCATGGAACAACTGTCCTGTTTTTCTGTGTGGTGAACAGTGTGAAACAGTTTTGCTCTAGTGATCTGCAAGCCAGCCTTTACACCCTTTAAAAAATAATGATAAACTACAGCCAGGGCCATAACAGTTCCAGGAGAGACCTGCTGCATATTCTGAGTAAGGCCACTGTAGTCCACGAGCAGCCAGCCCTGGGGTTGCAGACACGAGCCAGTGCAGCCCCAATCCTGACCAGAGATAGCTCCTGAGCTCCCTTTCCTATCATCAGCAAAAAATACCAAAGCTGCTGCAGTCTCAGCTCTCCAAGGTGCTCAGACTCCATCACGGGCTGGTGGAGGTGCTTAGACTCTCTCACTCATCTGCTAGGATGTGTACTCTACGTAACAGGAATTATAATGAATGTATACTCTATATAACGGGAATTATAATTGGAAAAGTTATCTGTGAAAAAAATCTCACACTTCTAATACAGTATTTTTCATCAATGTGTTCAGAGGACTTTCCAAAGTGTGTAGTAAAAGAGCAACAAATAATTGCTTTTTTGAATCACCATTTTATCTGCAGTGGTTCTATCTTATCATAATTTCTTAATTATGAAATGCTTCTAAGATAAGAGAATTCTGTGATTTTCAGGTCTGTTCCCAAGCTTGTGTTCATCTTGACTTTAAATCTATTTATTTATTTCCTTGCCCTCCCTCACCACACTGCAGTATCTTTCTAAAACTCTCATCTTGCCCCAAGGCAAGCAGCCCATATCTTAGGTAATTCAAGGGATCCCTGTCTTTTCCTGCTATCTCTGTTACTTCTAAGGGCTCAGCTGTCTCTTTGTGTAAGATATCAAAATTACCCAGGTTTTGGTTTTACATCTGCTGTCATATCATAGCAAAGGTGAGAAACCGCTTGCTCTGGAGATCAAAGCTCGCTCAAGCAAACCTCAGCCTGTGCACACGTTAGAAACATTCCTGGGTCTGAATTAAAATGTAACTACACTGTATGAGGTTGTTATTTTTGTTAAAAACCTTATTCTCTGTGGCCTTTGAGGTTGGCAGCTGAATTAAATAACTACTTAGTGGCAGGCAGGTATCCTTGATTCCAGTGGTTTGGGGGTGGTTGTAACAGTGTTTGGGGTTTTTAACACACAAGCAGACCTTTCTAGAAACCAGCACTGTCAAGAACTAACCATTGTTGTAGAGTAACTCTCTTCCTTACCCAATACTGGGGGGGAAATGTAGGGCTGATTTTCTAAAAAGCCATTCAGTTAGAATTAAAATGAAATTATGTTGTGTATCAGTCAGTATCATTTAAGAAGCTCAGGAGGATGTGAGAAATATCCAGCCTGTGGATGCAGCCCTAATAAAAACCAGTAACTGTAGTTTGTCCTCTCCTGCTCCCAGCAGATGTGCGTGGATTCTCTGCAGAGGAATTCTCTAAAAACTTCCTCGCAGGGGTTGGGGCTTTTGATTGTTTGGTCCATGTCTTAGTACGAATTTCTTGCCTTGTAAAAAGCCTGTGCTGTACAAATTGAAATACAAGGCCATCTGGGCCCACATTTCTTGTCTTTTGCCTGTGACACAGTAAATTTTTTTGTGAAATTGGAAAAGCGACTAAAGTGTGAACCCATCAATATGTTCATGCCCTGCCATTTTCTGATGTTTTGACAGCTGCCCTTTGAAAAAATAGTTCTTTAAATTGCTGTTAATTAAGAACTGGTAATCTGATGGGGTAATAAAATTCCCCCTGTCAAAGCACAGATATTTTCAGGAATCTATTGCTCTCTAGAGCATTAAGTATTACCTCCAAGATTTTTTTTGCTGTTTGAAATGTCTTGTCAGGCACTACCGAGATTAAAACTATGTCGAATCCCTTTTAGTGTGGAACTTCGTGTCTCCAAGACATGCAAGATAAAGGCTACCATATGTTACACTGGTATGTTGGGAGATGGAGAAAGCCTAGAAAGTGTGTTCCCTTCTTGGTGCAGCAGCAGAATCGAGCCTGAGGAGGAAATGCTAAGGATGATTTATGTAGCTGAATTTTTTTGGCTCTGGAGAGACACGGTCTGCTGGTTAGCAGCATCCCAAACAGTGGCTCTGCCACTCCCTGCATATGCTGCCCTGGGAAAGGCAGTGCTGCTTTTAGAGAGCAGGGAGGTGCAGCCATGAACTTATTGCTTGCCTGCTGTAATTTAGCAATATAATACAATTGGGAAGGGATTGAAACTTCTCCTTAGGATAAATTCCCTTTATGCCTGGTTCTGAGTCACTGTGCCAGCTTTTATTGTGCTGTGTGGCACCGTGAGCTGGAGTTGCATTGCCATCACAATCTCCCTGGTTGAGATTTGGGTTCTCAAGTCACACGGGAGAGAAATTCCCCGTGTGATTTAAGGTTCATGTTTTAGCTTTCAGCAAAATGCATTTTTCAATTCTAAATTGGTTCAGATTAGGAATGACAGATCTTAGATGTCCACAGTTTAAATTCCCTCCCCTCTTTATGTAAAAATAGCATTATTTCCTTTTACAGTGGTTATAATACCATGTAGTTGAGGAGCTTTTTAAAGAAAACCACGAGTTTTTATCTGAATCAGAGAGTGTTCCAGAGTTAATTTTTGTGTAAAGTAGTACCTGACAGTGAGATGACAGCACTTAGAAGAGAAAGAGGCAGCAGCTGTTGCTGCAGAGCACGAGGAGCCTTTTTGCATCAGTCTAAAACAGGGATGAATATTCTCCCAGGACACAGTATCTGTTTAAAATCTTGTCCGGGAGGTGAGTGGCATGGGGAGAACTGGTTTTTAGGAAGAAATGCTTCTTAGACCTTTCCTGTAACTAAAAAAAAAAAAAAAAATGAAGGAGGGATGTCTCAGAAGTCGATGTTTGTCTATGAAGTTACCAGTGAAAACTACAACATGCCAAGGAGATTGCAGTTAAGGTGGCTTCTGACATGGGAATGCAAAGTGCTGCAGTAATGAATTATTGAAAAGTGTCCTATGTGTATTTTCTTAATTTACTTCTTTATTTTTAAAGTTTTATCAGAGTCAATAGCACTTACTTGTCTTCATTAACTTCAGCTTTCCTTTTGCTCTTCTGTAAGTTCTCTTTTTCCTGTTGTTTGGTTTTTCTTGAAGCTCATTTTTAAGAGTCTTGACCCGCTTTTCTGTACCATGGGATTTCAGAGTTTTCATCCACGTTTATAGTTGCAGGCACTTATGTTGGAATGTCTCTATTTTTTCCAATCTTCCAGGATCTCAGCAGCAAGGACATGAAGAGGGATTTGTACATAGTTGCCCACGTAATCCGAATAGGTACGGTATGATTTAGTGCTTGAAATATATCTAATAAACGGTGCTCTTAGAGTATTTTTAAATGTATGTTTTAATTAGCTGACTTTGAAATGATTTATACATGTAGAAAACTCAGTCACAGACTGATTGACATTCAGACCATATGGAGCTAAGTGTTACAAAGTTACTGATGACTGTTTAACAGGGATTTTGTTTTTCTGAGTCTGAAACGGAATGTTTGATTAAACACCACATTTAGGGGAGAGGGACAAACTAAAAAGGCTTTTTGTTTAATGATTAAAAATTTCAAATGAGGTCTCTTGTGATACAGCTAGGTTACAGGGCAGCACGTCTGACCATCCACAGGGAGTAAATCAGAGGCTGTTAGACAAATACATATCAAGATCTGTTGGCTGCTGTAGGAGACTGTGGTGCATATTTTACCTGTGTTAAGTATAATTGATTTTAAATATTAGGCCTAAAATGTTAACAATGTGTAGTAGGAGTAGCAGAGACAGTTTCCTCAGCTGTGTTATTGTAAACAAGGGAGTAGTGCAGTGCCATTCATGTTCCAGGTTTTCAGGTGACTGAAGAATGGCCAGGCAGTGTTTGCAAGGAAAGGGTTTTTAAGCTCTTGCCAGCCCAGTCACTGCTAACACCCATTACCAGCCACAGACACCTTTTCTGAAGCCCAGCAGCTCTAAAGAGAGCTTGGTGTGCTGTCCTGGGAGTGGCAATGTGCCTTCAGAGCCACAGCTGTGTCAGGGAGGTCGGGTTTTCATTATCTGACTTCACCGTGTCACAAGAGCCTACACGTCAGAATTGCTTTGGTATCACTTGAGGTGATAAATGAAGCTTGTAGAAAGATGTGTTGTATTAACCTTGATGCAAGAAGTGCTGGACAGATTATTATGTGTAATGTTACAAGTTCACTTAGATTGTCTCAGGG
The DNA here is from genome assembly GCA_013398855.1 of Mohoua ochrocephala. Taxonomy (NCBI): domain Eukaryota; kingdom Metazoa; phylum Chordata; class Aves; order Passeriformes; family Acanthizidae; genus Mohoua; species Mohoua ochrocephala. The sequence continues at coordinate 200,247 of VZTA01004737.1, forward strand.
ATTTTTCTGGCCTTGGCATTTTTTGCTCTATTTAAAAACTGCCTCGGTAATAGGAAGTTAATCACTGAGCTGCTTTGTACCTCAGAATTCTCCTTCCTGTGCTCCAAGAAGGATCCATCCAACAACCAATATGTAATATTATATATATTATATACAATATCTAATACATTCCCTTAAAGCAGTTGAATAAAATGAAAATCTGTGCAAACAGTGCACTCTAAGGAAGGAGCACAGTGAATCTCCCTGTGGGTCAGACTGCTGAGTACAAGCCATATTCTTGGCTCGTTCCACAGATGATTTGTAGTCAGCCCAGCTGGATGCAAATATGTGTCATGGAGCTGCAAATCAAAGCTGGCCAGACATGACGCGGTTCGCTTCGCCCTTGGCTGCTTCTGGCTAAGGGAGGCGTAGGTTCAGATGGACCTCGGGGTTTGAAAAGTTTAAGAGTGAAAAGCTGTGGTGGGTTGACTCCAGGTGGACACCAGAGGCCCTCCAAGCCTCTCTGTCACTCCCCTCCTCAGCAGGATGGGGCTGGATGGGGCGGGGGGAGAAATAAGATGGAAGAAAGTTCATGGGTGAAGATAAAGGCAAGTCTGATAAAGCAAAAGATTCAGTCTCTACTTTCAGTCAGCCCTCGATGTCCAGTCACTTCCCAGGCAGCCAGGCTGTATAGAGCCAAACCTCGCAGTGTGCCCCTCTCCTCCTTCCCCTCGTGTTGCTGAGCAGATGCCATGGGGTGTGGGACATCCCTCTGGCCAGCGAGGATCAGCTGTCCTGGCTGTGTCCCCTCCCAGGCTCCTGGAGAGGGGGATGTTGCAGAGGCAGCCCTGGTGCTCTGCTAGCCCTGCTCACATCCCTGGGCTGTTCTCAGCACCTCCTTGGGCACCAGCACAGCCCAGCACGTGGGGCTGGGGGAAAATCAGCTGCAGCTCTTCCAGAGCCGGGGCAGGAGTCTCAGCCTGCAGCCTGGAGCTGAAAGTGGCCTGGGTGTGCGTTCTCAGAGGGGTAATGAGCACAGCAGGCAGGACGTGGCTGCCTGTCCATCCCTGATGTTTGAAATTGCCTTCACTTTAGGTCGCATGTTGCTCAATGACTCCAAGAAGGGGCCCCCCCATTTACACTATCGCCGCCCCTACGGCTGCGCAGTGCTGAGCATCATGGACGTGCTCCAGTCCATCTCGGAGATCAAGGAAGAGAAGGACTTTGTTCTCAAGGTTTACACGTGAGTAACTCCTAGAAGGAAGTTTTTTGCTCCTTTACTATTCCGGCAGCTCATAGAAACGAATGAATATTATCCACTGGTGTTTGAGGAGTGTGAAATGCTTCAGAAGTTATTGAATGTTGCCCAAATCCGTGTGACTTGCAAAGCTGCTCTTTTATTAGTGTAAATTATTTAAAATCTGCTGAGCTCAAACCCAAAGAAATGTGCTGCATTTCATCTGATGAAGGGAATAATAACTCCTGCCTCATCTGCTCTTCCTTACCACTCATGATAACTAACTAAAGAAGTAGAAAACAACAGAATTCAACAGTGTGTGACCAAAATTCTCAAAACAAATCAACATTTTTTGAGCAGGAATCTGTCTTCAGTTATTTGTGATTTTGAACTTGGAACTAACAAATTCTTATTATGGAATGTGGTCTCATAGTTGTAATAAAGAGGCCACAGACAAACTGTCTGGAGACTGCAGGGAGTATTTAAATCCCTTGTCAGTGAGGATAAATACTGGCAAGATCTGCTTTGCAGATGGGCTGAGACACAGCTGACACTGCTTTGTGGTCTGTGGCCCCTAGTAAGAGGAATAAGATAATTTGGTGGGTTATGGAACTTTGTTATTCTTTGAGAAGTGCATTCAGCAGCCGAAAATGTGACCTTCAAGGGAAACTAAATGAAAAAATGTTTTTACTGTTCAGTGAAGATTCTTGGATGTCTCTTCATACATTAGAAATCTCTTAAGTCCAAACAAAAGTCTCTCAGAGTCAGCTCTTTCATTCTTCCTTTGCCAAAAGTTATGAAAACTGTAGCAAAAATGTCAAATTATAGGGAAGACAATGGTCATCTTTCTTCTCTCTGTTGGTAGACTCTGGCTAATCTTGGCCTTTTGCCACATTCAGTTTCAGCTTACCTCAAACCAGGGGGTTTTGGTTATATAGTTCTCTTGGCTTTGTAGGTATGGTGTTAATGTATTGCAACTGCAACATTTTGAATGTTTACATAAATGGAACATTCTGATTATCAGATTTCTGGTTTGTTGCCCATTTAATGCCTCTTTAGCTTCTGAAAAATGGGACAGAAAAAACTTGTTGAAGCACTGGACTTTGTCAGTGACAAGTGGAGTCACAGCCAGTTAGAGCAACCCAAAGTCTCGGTACAAAGCCGAAATAAAAATCACAGCATACAGAGCTTCCCTTTTCTTCCTGTTATTCTGCAGTGTTTTGTTTACATGGATTCCCTTCACAGCACCCAGGTTGGTGCAAATCTGCAGAGGAATTTGGGCAAAGTCGTTCCTCACGTGGGCAGGGAGAGCCCCTGGCTGAATTCAGCTCTGTAATCAGATGCTTGTAATTCTTTATCGCTATTATCACTCTCTTGGGCTGTTATAAGGCTTGTACATCATTCTTTCATGTTGCTGCTGTTTGGAGTGTTCTGTGTAAACCTCCAGCAGAAATATTCAGAAGGGAACATGGATATATCTGAAGGGCACCAGCTTATCCCCTTTGCAGCTTTGATAGCTGTTGGTCTTTCATGACAGAGTTTTCACAGGTTTCTCTCTTGCATCTTCTCTTTGCACATTCCTTTAGCTAACCTGCCTTTTCTTGTTGGTAGGCTACAATTGAAATGACAGGGTTTTGTTCTTTGTAAGTTTAAAATTGAATGTGAGTGCTTAAACAGCTCTGAACTGATTTTCTTACCTGCTGCTCTCATTTGGATTACTGTTAAAATGCCTCAGGCCAACTCCGAAACATCATAAAGATGAAATAAGGAGAGAGGTGTATTTGTATTTTTCAAGGAGCAGTAAAAAGCATTCCTTTTATACACTGTGTGGCTAAAGCTTACAGCTGCCACAAATGAGGCAGCCAGAAAAGCCTTTTCACAGGGAGAAGCTGGAGAAAATTTGAGAGACTGAAAACCTAACAAAGGCTGAAACAAATACATGGTCTGTCAATGGAGACTTCTGCTGAATGCTTATGGGAGGGGGAAAAAAAATCAATTTACTTCACCAGTCCTTCTCAACTTGCCTTATTATTGTTAAAGATTTATGTCTGAAAAATATTTTTTTTCTCACAATTGAGATTTTCCTCTTTGTTAATCCCACAGTCATGTTAAAATCTCCCTAAGAGGATATAGTACCACAGCTGTAGTTATAAGCTCATTATGTAAAAGCATAAAGGTTTACTTTTATAATTCTTTCTAATATATATGTAAAATAATTTAAAAGTGAGATGGAAATTAAATTCTCAGTCCATTTTTTCTGAAATCATTTGGTTTAATATTTTGTATTCATTTTTATCTTTAATGACATTTTTTGCTCATTGAACATTATTCTTTGTGTCCATCTTACCATTCTCCTGAAAACTTCATGCATTTCTCTTCCATATTTGCTTTTTCTGTTTCTTTTTTTTTGTACTATTTTCTTTCAATCCTTTTTTTCCTCTTTCTCCGGCCATAGATCTTAAAATTCTTACCCGTTAATGCCTGAAAGCCTTTCCCTTTTGCTATTCCATTGTTGCTATTTGCCCAGCTGGACAAGAGCTCACATCCCATTGCTGTCCCCAGCTGCTGACACCGGGGGCTGCTGTGCCATGGAAAACATTCCAAATGTGCATTTGCTGCACAACCAGCAAGCCTCAAAGGTGATGGATGGCTCAGGAGAAAATTCTTATTTAAAGGAGAAATAGATTCTTTTATATGCTTGGTATTTGGACAAGCAAAACGTGAGCACGCACATTCCAAGCGAATGTTTCCAGGCCAGCCTGTCCAAGCTGGGAGAAGATCCTCCTTCCTGACACTGAGGAAATGCAAAGTGCAGCTTCCACTGGCACTTGGTGCAAAACTGGCTTTAAGCTGCCTTTGCAGTTGATTTTGGGATAGCTTTGTTCCAGGTGAATTGGCAGGCATAAGTTGTTGGAGGCTGAAATCTATTTTAACTTGCGCTCCGGAGGCTTGTACAGCAACTAAAAATCACCACAGCTTAGACATTTGTTTGTGTCTGTGAGGAGGGAGGATGGTATAGAATTTGTGCTATGGGTTCTCTCTCTACTTTTAGGAGAACATTATTTGGAGTAAGATAAAAGACTTTTAATGTGTTGACAAGATGAAGATAATTTTTATTTTTTCTTGATAAGTAAGCTAAAGCAGCACAGAACACCACAATTAGTGGCAGGGGGCTTGTACTGTCCATTAATGCCTTAGCTCTGTTGTGTTTTGGTTTTGAGGGATTGTTTTGGGCAGCACAAATACAGTCAATTTACCATCCTGCAAAGTTCTGCAAGGTCACTTCTGTGCTGATGTGCCTTGTGTGACTGTGTGGGTAACTGGTGTCTCCTGCCAGAAGGGATATAGTGCTTACAGGAGGTGGGCAGTAGAGCAAGTGAAATGTTTAAGGACACAGACATTTTCTATGTATTTCATTTGTTCCAAGTTGTCTCTGTTCCTTTTGCTGTTCTAAGAACATTTGGGGGTGTCAGTAATTGTGCCATCACTGGCTTTGGGGATTACCTCATTAATCTTGGCAGCACATGGTTTTGCAGTACTGAAGCTGTAGGAAATTACCAGCTACTACTTGTAGATAGCCTGAATTCCTTCTGCCATGCTGCTCTTCAGTTACATAAGGCAGCAAACCAAAACATCCCCACTGTCTTCACAGGAGCTGCTGTGTATCTTGCCCTGGCTGTGCTGACATGTTGTGCTCTTGGGGGGAAGCAAAAAAGGGAAAAAATGGTAATATCCTTGGAGAAGTTTTACAAAGTGACTTATTTCTCAAAACTCCTGGGAGCTGAAAGCTTAGAGTATTAGCAATTTTTTTTAACCTGTAAGAGTTAATAGGACAGAGGTTTAATTAAATTGTTTAATTCAATTGCTTTTCAGGAGAAATGAGATTCACAATTGCTGCTGAGTTAAAAATTGCTGACTTCATGGGGAATCATTGAATCTTGCCGTTGTGATTTAAATAAACCAGAGCTGAATTTAAAATGCAGTTAGACTCGATCAACACACTGCTCTCCCTTTCTTTTTTAACCAATAGCACTGTTTGTGGTAAAGATGCTGGTTTTTTTCACATGAGAGAAGATTATATGGTTCATCTTTCACATAAAAGCTTGATAAAGAGGGTCACTTCAGCTCTTTGCCTTTGTCTCCCCAGTCTGAGGTCTCTCCCATCACATATGGGACAGTAGCCTGTGGACTCAGAACGTGGGGCTGGTTTCCTTGGTTCCTGTCTCAGTGGCACTGCAATTCCTGCATGATGTGCTTTGGATCCTGAACAGAAATGTAGCACTCATTTGCTCCATGCACAGAATTCAGACAGAATGTCCAGGGCTTCCTTCATTCTGTCATAATCTGAAGAGTGGAACGATGGCTTTGATGGCAGAAGAGTCACCACCAGCTCCAAAGTGTCCACTGAAAGGACATAACTATTAGGGAGTATTTTGTTCCCTTCCACTTTTAAAAATAAGAGTTATGTGGGATTTCTCTCGTTCATCCAAACCCTACAAGCTTTCATATTATCTCTACAGCAAAGTTGACTCTCGTGTTCTAAGATGGCTCAGCAGAAAGCATTTAACTTGAACGAGTGTTCTTTTATTTTAGGTGTAACAATGAAAATGAATGGTGCCAGATCCACGAAAATATCATCCGCAAGTCCAGCACCAAATACACAGCCCCCAGCTCCAACTATGGTAAATATTTCCTTGTGCTTGTTTGTCAGAACAACAGCTGAACATCTCCTTCAGGAAACTGCTGATTATTTGTAGCAGAGAAATTCACTGAGATGTGAGGTTTTCCTTTCGTAGCAAATGACAGATAAATAGGGAAAGTAAATCCTGTCTTATCTGTTTACCTCATGTAATGATGTCTGTAGTTGCTAATTCAGAGATATCACTGCTCTCCCATTCCAAATGAAGCAGCTGATAGGGTACAGTTCAGCTTCATTACAGCCAGTTCTGCATTCATTACCAAGTGCCTGAATCATGGTGATGTCCAAATACTGAATTTGTCTTAATTTCGCTTGTTTGCATATTGAGATGCTGTAGTGGAATATGCAGTGCACACTCCCATGGAAGAGGTTAAGCACGACAATAAAGCAAATAAAACATTTTGCAGGTTTGGAATTTTACTGTGTGTAAAGCTGGTTTCATTCCCTGCTGTTACAGTTAAAGTTATTTACTAGTCATCATTAAAAGATTTTCCTAAATTGTTTGTAACTTTGAAAACCTGGGCAACATGTCTGAACTTCCACATTTGCTCCAGTCCTTTGAGGCTGGAATTTTTTGAATTTATTTTCATTGGTTTGTTTTTAATATCAAACAAGGATATAAAATGAACAAGTTTTCCTGTAAGTGACAAAAATAGTCAAGACTGGTTCCCAATGAACATGTGTCCCTTGTGTGCTGTGAAACCTTCTGTACACACAGACGCCCTCATATGTGGTATTCCAAGGGTTTGGATTTTATCCATGGTTTCAAAGCCTGTGTTTTCCCTGCAGTGCTCTCCTACCCACTCAGCTGGGCAGTTGCAAGTCCATGTTTTGGCAGCTTATGAGTACATACATGCTGACTGTCCAGCTGGCTGCTTTGCCTCCCTTTTCCTTCATTTTAAGGCTTTATGCTCATTTTTTTCATCCCAACTCCCAGTATTCATTAAATTTATACAATCTTCATGTAATCTGGATATCTCCTTATTTGCCAAATTTGGCTGAAGCCAAACAACAGGCTTGAAAATGATTTCAAGGGGAGAAGGCAGGAAGTGGGTGGGAGGTACACGATACTCCTGGTTTCGTTCCCCTGGTAACTTGTCTGACAAAATGGTGACTAAATATTGGTCACAAAGCCCAGATACTGAGCTTAGGAAAGAGCAGGACTTTGGATGGCTCCTGCAAAAACGTGCATCCAACCAGGGTTTGGTTTGGTGTGTGTCGTTCTGGGCAGTCAACAGGGAGGACACAAAGAACTCTTGACCAAGTAACACTGAAGGGGATAAAAGAATGTGGAAAATTGCTCTGTGCAGGTAATTCTCATGGATATGTGGAGCTGGTAGTGTGTGCTCAGCAGGTGACACTGGGCTTGAATGCCTGAGCTCAATGCTGGTATTTTTTGGTATGGTAATGCTGGACTTTGTAATTTTAACAATACACTCTCCTATATTGTAAATTAAAAGCAACTAGAGAAAACAGCTGGACTGAGATTAAGCGTGTAATTATTCCTAGTCCAGCTGTTCAGATGATGCACTGAACAACAGAGCTGGTTGCTGCAGTCAGTTTGGCCAGTTGGCACCCCTGAAACGTGCTGAGGAACTGCTGGGAATTTCATTAAAATCAGCATCCTTCTATGAAGCAGTTAAAGAAATGAGTGGAGCAGATACACTTTGAGATTGAAGTTTTTTCATATTATTAAGCAGGATTAAAGGCACTTGAGAGATGTTCCAGAGCTTTGTGTGGTTGGTGGTCCCTCAGGCAGAGGTGGCACCGCTCATACGTGTGTTGTGACCTGCTGCGTGTGAGGAATAGAAATAATGGAAGTACTTTCTGTAGCCTGGGACATGTCTGCAAAATTAAGTGTTCTGATTGTGAAGAGTTGTATCTTAATATAATTTTGTGCTCTTAACTGATCCCTTATAACAGTTTTGTTTCTTCCATTTTAATTTTCAAGTACTCCAAGGGAGAAAAGAACTCTGTGTTTATATGTTGTATTAAATTAACTGTGGAGCAAAACATTTGTTTATCTGCATGCTCTGTACACACAGAATCTAATTCTTAGGTCAGAAACAATGAATCTCTTTGTTTTTTTCCCAGGACTTATAATATCTCTTCAGCTTCTTCGTGGTGACATGGAGCAGATCCGAAGGGAGAACCCCATGATCTTTAACAGAGGCGTTTCTGTCACCAGGAAGCTGGGATTTCCTGATGTTATAATGCCAGGTAAGCACAGCAGCTCCGAGCTGAAAATATTGGTCATTGTTTTCTTGTGTTCTCCCACTCAAGTGCAGCTGGGATGGGCACTTTACTTGAGTGAGCTTCATAACAGAGTTGCCTTATTTATCAGTAAATGCCAGATTTGGGGAGGCAGATGCTAACACGTGGTCAGCAACAGACAGTATAGTTATATATGGTGTATATGGTGTTAAAATCACATGGATAGAAGGGGATCTGGAAAGATTGCGCTGATATTCCCCACGACCCCTGCCAGTTAATATCCCTCTTGTACACTCAGCGTAGAGATTTTTAAATGCATGAAATTTCTTCTTCCCAACAAGCCAAATCCTGGAAAAAAAGAGTTTTCACTTTGCAACCTTGATGTTTCTGAGTTCATGTCATCCTTTTGTAACGAGGAGTAAAGAAGGTGCAGATCTGGTCGGATTTTCCTGCTGGCCTCACGGAGCAGCTGGTCCATGCAATGCCTTGGCTGCAGCATTGCTGTGCTTCCTCTGCTCCTCACCTCTGGAGCAGCAGCTGGAGATGCTTCTTGGTTTGCATGCAGCCCCAGCATAGCCAGGAATTCATTTAGAGAAGAACCCAGAACGTGGTCAGTCATGCAACCACATAAAACCTGGTGTTGCACTGGCTTGACTTCTGCAGTGTGGTAAGAAATGGGTTTGCTCATTAGTAGCATTTGAACTATTACTTCATTGCTATGATAAGCAAGCCCAAGGATGACTTTACAGACGTGGGAAATTTGGTGCAAGCATAATGGGAAAAACATCAGATTTTATTACTCAAAAGGCTGCAGTGAGACATCAGTACCAGAAGTTGTAGCCTTGTTATGGAAGCTCTTCAGAAACCACGATAAAATAAGGAGTAGGTGGGAAGCATTTCTAGAAAGTAAAGTCAAAGGATTTAGAACAACATGTGTTTGTTTACTAATGAGCTTGAAAATGGTAACAGAGCAGCAGAGGATGTGGGCTGTAAAGCCAATTATAAATTTTGGGTCTTAGTGACCTTATAGCAGTTCCAGGCATAACCCAAAGCAATCAAACCGGGAAAAGATGAATTATTGCAGGTTGATGTACAAACACAGCAGCTGCAAGGTGATCTGCTGGAATTGAGATCACAGCTGGATGTGTCACATTTACACACCTGTGTGAGGGAATTGATTCTCCTGCAAGAACTGCTTGGTCCTCCATTTCTGTGGACAGAGCTGTGCCTCAGGCCACTGAAGCTGAAGGAACAGCTTCGTGTCCTCAGTGTTTCCCTGAGGAATTTGTTTTGTTTTCCAGGCCCTGGCCCCTCTCTGCAAAGTGCACAGTGTGTCCCCTGTATCTGCTGCTCGGGCAAGGCTTTGGGCCAGGGCTTGAGCAAACAGATCAGTGTTCATACAAAAAGTACTCCTGCCCTTAGCTTTTAAAATTCTCTGTTCATTGCAGCTAATTCAAATTTCCAGATTCACTTTGTGAGAACCACAGTTCTTGAAGAAAACACTGGGGTTTTAAGATGATAACCTGTTTGGAATTGGACTCATATACATATATACACACATACACACACACATATGTATCTGCTCAAAATGCTGATTGCTAGAAACAAGTGTGTGCAAGTACCACCATTCTGCTATGAAATGCTTCCTGCCTCTCTAGAGGATCCGGGCACAGAACTTCTTCTTGATTCCAGGCATGCTGCAAGAGGTTTTCATATACAGAGTTTAGGTGCAAAGCTTTAGGCATTGTAAGAATAATGCTTCTATTTGTGAGGAAAGGCAGTTTGTACACGTCTGTAAACACCAGGTGAGAAAAGCAGTTGAGGAAGTGTGAGTGAACTTTCTCTGTAATTATAAATGAGGACGTTGCCAGAGTAGAGAGGAGCTATGAAGAGAGGGATAGTCATGAATGGGGCTCTAAACAGAGGCTTTCACTACCTTGGGTATTCTCCAGAATAATGAAATCTCTGGAAAATGAGGAGATTGAAATGTAATGGAACTCCACTGGTGCAGCAAACAGCGTTCACTCTAATTACTAATCAGGTTTTTTTGGAAATCAAATATATTTAACATACTCAAGTAACAGCAGATATTTGCCTGTTTGCTTTTAAAACAACAGGTCCAATGGGGGTTGGAGTTTTCCTGGCATCCAGGATAGGACATTTGGGTTGTGTGACCTTTCAGGTGGATTAGCCCAGCTACATGAACAAGAAGTGTCTATCAATTGACTTGGTGCTCATGTTGCTAGAGCCAGGATCAAACCTTCTTCCTTAGCTTTATGAGTATTGTCTAAAGTTGAAATATAATTTACTGGGGATAAACATGACCAACAACAAAAAAACCCAACAAAAAAACCTCCCCAGCTAAAGACTGAAGCCTGTCATGCACATTAGCAGTTCTCAGCCATGTCTGCTGCTTTAATAGTCTTTGTCAAACTACCTCTTCCTTGCTTTGCTTCAGAACTGTTTGTCACTAAACACAGGGTTTCCTCCTCCAGAAAACAGCACGGAAAGTTCATGACTTGTGTTTTGCAAGTGGATACAGATTTTTCAAGGCAGTATGGTTTAAAAATGTTTTTATGAATAAATTAATAAAGGCTGTGTCACCTGGTACTGTTAAAATAAGCAGTGATCATTCTGCTGAACCAAGAAATCTATTTTTTAAAAGCAGCTGTAGCATTTCAACTTTTTTTTTTGTCATAGGTTTGAACGTTTTCATTTTCTAACAGGAAATCCTTTTACATGTGCACTTCTTAACTATTAAAATTCTGTAGCTGTGTCTCATTACAGTTTTCCTATCCCGTTTTATTTTCTAAACTCCAGCATTAGCTCCCTGTGTCGAGCCCTCTTTCTCTGTCCCTCAGATATGAGCAACATCAGTGGTAGCTGTTCATCATTAAGAAACAAAGTGAAACTGGTCTTCGTGGGCTTGTACCTTGCATGGTTATGCAGAACAAGCTTAATATTCTACAAAACAACCCTTCCTGCCTTCTTTTGTAAAAATAAAATGTTCTTTGTTTCGTACTGTGTTGTGATCTGACAAGAGCATCATAAAGACTTCAGTTATCTTTTTTTGGCAAAATCAGGAGGGATTCGGTCAAACCAGCCTCCTGAAGAAGTTATGGTGGGGTTTTGTTCATTTGTGGTTTGCTGGTGTGTTTTTTTCTTTTATTCCTTTTCTAAATTGCTCCTGGGTTTAAGGCCGTGCATCTGATCCTGCCAATTTTACCTTTCCCAGAGCTGGGAGCAGTGAGGCTTGTGCTGCTCCTTGGGGATTGCAGCTGGGCTTTGTGCAGGACTTGCTGAGCAGAAATCTGTTGCATAGGCTTGGCGTTTGTCAGTCCCCCAAGGACATCCCTCCCCTTCCCCGTGTGCTGATAAGTATTCTGTCTTTTCCTTTGATCCTCTGATGAAAAGTGCATGCTTCATCTCCGACTCGTGAGTGATGTTTCTTTCTTTTTTCTCTCTCCTTGTCTTAATTTCCTGGCTTCTCTCCCGTTCCTTTCCCTTTATTCTCTCCCCTTTGTTTCTGATGCAGAGATGAAGATTGTTGGGTGTAAGTTTCTGCTTTTCTGTGTAATGTCTGCTTTTTGCTTGCTTTTTTCCCATTTTCATATCTTCCATGGAATGTTGGGATCGGTAAAGACAGCAAATCATAACATCACAGGGAAATTTTGGTAACAGGGAGGTGGAGACTTTGTCTCTCTTCATACCACAGGGTTTCAGGCAAATTTAGTAACTGTGACAGGTGAATCAGTGAGAAACAGGTGAGAAACATCTCAGCATCTGTTCAGTCAGTGAGCACAAAGTCATGGCAAAAATACATTAAGGACATGGCAAAATCCATCAGCCATGCTCAGAATGTTCATGGCAAGAGTGTTAACGAGACCAAAAGACATAATTATGTCATAATTATCACCAAAAAGTGTCTGCAGGGAGAATAAAAAGTATTATTGTCATAAATAAACTTGTGGCAATGGAAAGTTGGAGGAGACAAAAAGCATTAAAAAACAACTTCCTACTACCGAAAGGCAACTATTCCAGGGAAATCACTGCATTTAAAAAGGGCATTGTATAAATTCTTTTCTATACATAGAAGTCAAACAATGGGTAGCAAATAACCTAATAAGTATTGCTTGTCCCTTTTCTTTGAAACAATTGTGTTCTGCTCAGTGAAAGCTGGAGAAGCACACGGAGTTAAACTTGCATAATGTTCTTTTTAGAGAAAAAAAAGCTAATTTAATTTGCCACACAGGCAGCAGATAAAAGCTTTGTTTCCCCTTGCTGCTGTAATATTGCTCACAATTATGTTAATAGTTCCTCACTGTAACTATTTCAAGAATATAGGCCCTAAAAAAACCCTGCTGCCTGGCTGATGAGGGGACAGGGACACGAGCTGCTGAAATGGATGGAGTGTGATCCCCAGAGTGTGGGACAGGGACAGGAAGGCAGTGGGTTTGCAGAGGGGCTTCCCAGGGCTGTCAGAGGGGATGTCACTGTTAAAGGCAGGGAAAATCACACAGTGGGAGGATGAGATTGGGAACAAGTCCCGAGGGGCAGCCAGAAAGCAGGACAGGGGTGCTGAGACCCTTCCCCCTGACTCTTGGCCGGTTTGTCCTTGTCCCTTTGGTTTGGAAGAGCGATGTGATGAGCACAAAGCTGCTTCTGTCAACCTCAGCTGTGCTGAAGTCCCTGCCCTTCCCAGGTCGCTGTGTGTTTGCACTGGGAGGTGGCTCCATCTCCAGGTGAGGGTGGAGTTTTGCTGTCTGAGATCAGGGACCCATCACTGCCCCCCTCCGAAGCAGCAGCTTCCAGGGAAGAGCCATCCAGAGAGGGAATGTCCGGGATGGTGTGAGAGTCTCAGCCAGGAAGCAGAGCAGTTCCCCTGCAAAGAGCTTGGACAAATACAGCCAGAACACTGCACATGAATAAAAATCCTCTATACTTTGCTTCCAAGCTTTTCCTTGCTGGCNCGAATAGAAATCCTCTACACTTTATACTTGGCTTCCAAGCTTTTCCTTGCTGGCCCAAGTCCTCTCTTTGAGCTGCTGTAACTTGGCTCAGGTCAGGGGGGCAATGAGATTGGCTCTGGTTGTTCACTGATAGCTGGGACAGAAATGCACGGGTTGGGGTTTTCTTCAGATGCCATTGTGGAAGATACTCTGATTATCTCTCTTGCCCATTCACTCTTCTGTGAAATGGCACTATTTTGAAGAGATGCCAAGCTCAGGGGTGTTAGAGAGTCCAGCAGACAGTGCATCACAATGTGGGGCCCTAAGTGAATAGGACCAGCTCAGCAATTTGTTAAGTAGAGACCTAAACACTAATATTTAGATTTTTTTTTTTCCTTGGCTGCCTAAATTGTAAAAGATTAAACTTTCATCTTAAAAAAATCCAACATTGTCTGGACAAATAGCTATTTTACTAAGTTAGTTGAAACTAGACCTACACATGCAGACTGCTGGGAGCTGCCACTTTTCCCCAGCTTACAGGGATGTATTACATGCCCACAAAGTCACAAAACATTGACAGCTCAGGAAAAAAAATTGTTAGAATTGAGTTATCAGAAATTCGTGTCTCTTTTTCCTGTAGAAACTTCTGTGAATTATGTACCCTTTTTGATACAGTATTCTCCTGCACAAAACAGGGACCATTCCTGTCCTCAGTGTCCAAAAATCTTTAGGATCCCTGAATAAAAAGTGTTTGATTGAATGCCTGTAAATTGTTACTACTTTGCAGTACAAGTATCTGGTCAGTGTTCCAGTGAAAAGCCTTCACACCCTGTCAGGATAAACTCCCATTTCTTCTGCTGGAGACCAGACAAGGAGTGGCTGCTGGGCTGCCTCAGGTTATTAAGTCTTGAAAATGATAAATAACTATTTGGAAGTCTTCCAGTACATTCCTTTACACTGCAAATGCAAAATCAATATTTGGCTCATGGAGCATTTTCCACCACTCCTGTTTGCCCCCATTACCACTAAAATAGTTTCAGGTGATATGAGAAAGGATTTCCTTTCAATTCAAGTGAACCTCCCCAAGCTCTACTTCATGATTTATAATTTAAACAACTGTACATTGGGCATTAGGCTTCGTAAATAGGTTAAAACTGACAAACAAAACAAAACCCCAATAAAGGTGAAGGGAGTTGATAAAGGAAGAGCCCCATAACACATCAGAAAAGGATTTTTTTATATTATTGTGGAAAATACTGTCTTTCAAGGCATTTGATACGGAATTAATGTCAGTAACCGTGTACATAAAAAGTGCATGGATTATGCTAAAAAGAAGTTTACTTTTGTTTTTAACTGGAAAACAATTGCAGAGAGATGGGCTTTGAAACAAAACCATTCTGTAAACTCTCGTGGGGTTTTCAGTTCATCCCTGACAGCCATCCAGCACAGAGACCTCAGCTTAAAATGACATCAGCAGGCTTTGCTCTATAAATACCCATGGCCCACTGGCCTTGTAGCACTTTTTATTCCTGTTCTGATGGGAGGCCACAGCTCACCCAGTTTTTTGCTCCGTGCTGCTGTTTGGGAAGGCCTGAGGCCTCTGTGGTCCAAGCTGAGGCACCAGCCTGGTTTTCCCCCAAAATGCAGGATTTGCTGTCACAGGCATGGGGCTGTTGGTGCAGTCATTTGCATGAAAGGTCTGATGTCTTAAACGAGTTCATTTTTTATCTCTTTTTCTTTTTCTAATTGAATGAATACGTGCAAAGCCTTGTGTGCCTTGTGTGTCAGTGCAGGTTGGAGCTGACCAGGCCACCCCTGGTGCTGCTGCTGGCCCCGTGGTGGAGGCTCTGCCAGCTGCCCCGGCGTGCCCAGCTCCACGTGGGGCTGAGTGTTCTCTCTGAGTGCACACTCAGAGCAGAGATTGCAATGAACTGCTCTCTACTCAAGCATTTGCACTGGGTTCTGTGCAGCCCATTGGGGTATCAGAGCTCAAATCCCTCAAAACCACAAGCAAATGGAGAGAAAAAAAAGGTTTATGAGGCCTCAGGCCAAGTGATCTGTTGAGAAAAGGAGATTGCTCCTTGCAGGAAGGTGATTTTCACCAAAATAATCACCATACCTGATGGTTGAATGCTTTTTGTCTTTGTTAGATACATTTACTTCCTATTTTTACTGTATGTAGTGACTTTTTCTATTTTTTTTTAAGAGCCAATAAACTATTTTTACAAGAGAAGATGCACTGTTATACTTCACTGTAATACTTTCTCCCATCTTTTTCCTTAATTTTTATGCAAATCTGCTGGTTTTAAGATCCCTCTACGCCCCACCCCAAAGGCATTTTTTTTTAATTAGTGGAGTAATATCCCTCCTGTTAAGCTTAATAGAAGATAAGATGCTATATATAACCAAATGCTGCCTTTAATTTAGGCTGGAAAATGATTTTCCATCTGACATTAGACTTTGTGTAGCCAGACTGCCTTCCAGAAAAGAGGTCATAAGTAGGGAGCTCCAAAATGCTAATTATAGTGAGTACAATTAATTTCTATTAAGATTTACAGCATACAAATTGAAACTTTTTTCCTAATTGTGCAAACCACTGAGAAAAAGGGATGGAGTCTGTTAAGCAGGAGGATTTTCAAAACAAAAGGCCCGACTTAACCCATATTTTGCGATGAGTTTTGTATTTCCTTGCCATCCCTATAACCAGGACAGAGGTAGCTCAGCTTGATTTTGAACCCCAAGATAATTTCCTCTCATTGTGGCCCGTGGATTGTTGCATTTAATGGCTGTGCTTTGATGAGCAAAGCCAGATTGAATATCCGGGGTCTTTCACCAGGCTCTTGCTGTCACCTTTTCTCTTTAATGAGCCCTGGCAGCTCAGCCTCTGGCTGGGAGGTGTTCCCAGCCCTGAACCCGCAGGAGAGGGAGGCTCGTGGCAGAAGGAGCTCGTTCTGCACACAGATTCCCCTTCCCAGAGAGGTGCAGGAAGCACTGACTGGCAGCCACAGAGCTGGGTTTTCCATGCTGAAAGCGTTGTACTTACCTCCAGAAATAAAACCGAAAGTAAAGGCAGGACTGAAAGCTTCCATTGTTTGTCCCTACAGTTGATTAAGGAACAAGTTCTGTGGGGTTTTAGACTTGAGGAAGAATTTGAAGCGCTGCTTTGAGGGGCACAAAAGGATGTCCCTCAGTGCCTGAAAGCAAATGCTGCCTTATTTCATTCTGCTTCTGAGAAGTGTTAAGTGCCAACTGCATCAGCTTCTCCAAGTGGAAGGAGTCAGACATTGAAGGAGTCTCTGCTTTGCTGGATAACCATTCCAGTACTTCGTTATTTAGTGTCTTGGGGCTGATTAACAAAATACTTGCCTTGAAAGGGTTTACATTTTTATTTTAATTTTTTAGGTATTTTTATATACTGCCCTTTAGTATGTTTGCCTTTCTGGCAAGTAGATAAGAAGTGTTAAGTGTGAACCGTCATAAAACGGTGACAGTAACTAAATCTTACAGAAAAATAGGTGTTACCTGCTGTCCTTTTGGTGTAGGCCTTAGAACTGACCACTTTAGTTTTGAAAGCAGTTTCCCAAATCAGATTCTAAAATAAAACCAAACCAAGTGAGCCAGAGTCTGTGAAATTCAGGATAACAAGATGCTGAGACACAAGCATTTCTATTTCTGAATACAGTCATTTGGTCTGAAAGCTCCTGAAAATGACGTAGTGAGAAGCTGGCAAGTGTCCACACTGCCTGCTTTCATATAGCCATGCATATGGATACCAGAGGCCAGCCAGAAATCTAGCAAAAATTACATTTCTAATTCCTCCTTAATCCATCTGAACTGAATTGTGACCAGGTTCCCAAAAAGGCTGCTTTTATTTTGTTGTTACGATAAAAGGAAATTATGAAAAATATAGAAAATCCTTGAAGGGCTAATTGAACATAATGTTATGCTGATCATGACAAAAATACTTATTTTTCTTAAAATATATTGGAAATAGGAAGTCTGAGGCTAAGGATGTTATTTCAGGCTTGGCCTGACACTTCTAGCTCAGCTCACAAGGCAAAGTATAGGAGTAAGAGGTTTTTTTCCCTTCCTCACTTACCCAATTAAAGCCAGTATTGATTCTGAGTTCACATTATTAAAGGCATTACTAACAACGGTCTGATTTGATGCACTGATATTAAACTGTTCATCCTTATTAACAATTAACTTGCTGCTTGGAATGATTTGGGCATCAGCCATCGTCTTGCAGAACACAGAAAACGATTTGCAGAACGGAGCTGGGACGGCCCCGGTGCCCCTGCGGAGTTTAAGGCTGTGGCTGTGCTCTGTCCCTGCAGGTGACATCCGGAATGACCTGTACCTGACCCTGGAGAAGGGGGACTTCGAAAGGGGGGGCAAAAGCGTGCAGAAGAACATCGAGGTGACCATGTACGTGCTCTATGCTGATGGAGAAATCCTGAAGGTAAGTGCTCCTTTCCCTGAGAGCCCCAGCTGCTGCCTCCAGGGACACATCCTCTTGATCCAGAGTCTCTGATGCAAGGGAAGGGCTAAAATCAAACTGGCTCTCTCTTTTTTTTTTTAAATTGTGAAGTTTGTAAGCTCTAGATTATGGTCAGTTACAAATTTGTAAGGATTTGGAGCACTTCCTTTATATGGGGATAGAAGACTTGGAGAAAATACTCCTAAACTGAAAAGCCTGTGCGATTTCCAAATGTGATGTCAGTGGCTAAAGGAAAAAAAATGTAGAGTAACTGTAATCAGAACTGAGGAGTATGTGGCATATCTAAAATTAAATAATGTGTGTCATACAACACGATGAAATGTGATTCCAAGGGAGACTTCTAAATCTGAGTTGTTGAGTTACAGTACTGAATGTAGTTCTGGAAAATAACTTTGAATAAAATTTCACCCTGGGTTGGCTCCGTTCCAGCTGGGGATGGGGATTGTTTGTGTTTCCTGTTTTACCTCTTCTGTCTTTTTAGTTTTATTGAAAAGAAGGAGGTGGGTGGGAGGTTGTGAATATAGAGAAGTAAACAGGAAGTATTTCAGCGTGAGCAGCTATCAGAAAGAACTTCCCCCTACCTTTTCTTTTACCTCCACTGCAGTAAAATGGGTTTTGCAGCCATTACTGGGGAGAGTCTAAACACCTAAAAGTGTTTGTGTACCAAACACATTGCCACAATCTTCTGGTTTTAATTGAAAGGAGAACTTTTATTAGTACAGCTGCTTGTGGTTTCATTAAAAGTAAAGTGTATTTCTTGTAAGGAAAGAAATTTGTGCTCAGAGCTGCTGCAGGAAGAACAGAGCCCTTTTCTTTCAGCTGCCTAAGCTTTTCAAACTGAGTGGCAAATTTTTAATCATCAGTTGATTTCAGAGTCTGACAAGGACCAAGAGAGGTCCCTCAAGCTGCAATGTCAGCATCTTCAAATGCTAACACACATAATGGTGGCCAATTATAGTAACAATGATTACATACAAAAGCCAGATAATTTCTACACATTATCAGTCTTAACTTCGGTGATTTTGGCTGCAGTGGGCATTCACAGAGATGAAGTTGGTTTTTCATGGTCTTTGCCTGTTATTGTTATTGTAAACTACACCAGAGCTTTGCATGGGAGAGTGGGACAGGTATGGCACAAACACTGTAAAGGGTGGTCAGTCCAATTAGAAAAAAAACAGGTGAACACATTGTCCTGAGAAGTTGTGGCTGCCCCATCCCTGGAAGTGCTCAAGGCCAGCCTGGATGGAACTCTGAGCAACCTGGTCTGGTGGAAGGTGTCCCTGCCCACAGCAGGAGGTTGGAACAAGATGAACTTTAAAGTCCTTTCCAACCCAAACCATTCTAGGATTTGCCATAAAGGAGAGACTTTACATATAAAGGATCTTTGTGGGTTTTTTAAATTTAAGCCACGTATTTAAAAGAAACTTTCTGTCCCAGCTTTTATGGTGCAGCTCCTCTGTATGGTCGCAGTCAAAGCAGCAAAGACACTTGGTTTGTGTCAGGGAGGTCTTTGGTTCCTGGTGTTTCATGGTGCCTGTGGATGTGGGCAGAGCTCTGAGAGTTCAGCTTTGACCCTGGAGCACTGCTGTTCCAGGTTGGAATACCTCCCACCATTCCTGTCCCATGGCCCTTCTGGAGCAGAGCTGCCAGCAGAGACAGTGGGTGCAGAGTTACACAGGGCAGGGGGAAATGGCCAGAGTTTTCATCTGGTATTAGAGTAAAATCCCTAAACTTTTCCCAAGCAGCAGCACAATCCAAATCTGAATTGTGCTTTTGTGAAGCCTTTAGCAGAACCATGCACAGCATTAATGAGAATTTTCTCAGCTCCTCATTGCTGCTGAGTGTATCTTGATCCAGAAATAGTCCTATTGAAAGAAGTGAAATTACCTCCAGAATGTAGTGCTCTTCAAAATGAAAATGAGTATTTCATTTTCAAAATGGTCTTACTCAATTGTTAGTATCTTTCAATATAGTCTGAAAAATTAAAAAAAAAAAATCCCTTGACACATTTCTCACTTCTTTCTTCTTTCTGTTCCAGTAGCAGGAATAGCCTGTGAATTGCAAGGCACACCTTTAACAATGGGTATTTCCTGACAGTTTTTCTGGTTTACCTTCCCTTCCCTGCCTCTGCCCACTAATTCCTCTGCATATTGGGGTCTCAGGGTCACCAGGTGTCTGGAGATGAGTTTGACGTTTGTATTTTTCAGATCACAATTCAGAATTAAAGGTTTACCAGTCTGCCCTCCCCAGACTATAGATTGTAGTATAACTGCATGGGAGCTAAGTTAACAACCAGAAATAGAGATTATTCGTTTTTCTGAAGTTCATAGCATGAAACTGCATTCCAAGATTGGCCATTTTTCAGGTGGCTTCTTGAGGGGACAGAAAAAGCTCACGTTACAATTTGAATTTTTACTGTGCCCTGTAGAGGAAATAGAAATAGTGTTTTGTTTTCTCCTAGGAGCCTAATGCAGAATGAGGTTTTGGAATTGCTGTATTGAAGCCCAACCATTCACCCTTGGTACAAAACAGAGCTGGGCTCTTACAGGTGTTCTGGGCTGCAGTACTGGCACTGCTCTCTACTAACCTCTTGTCATCTGCAACACTTAATTCTTGTTGCTGTATTAACAAATGTGGGGTTGGGGCTCACCCCATGTGGTTGCTGAGGATTATTTGAGAGGACTGAGTTGTGTGAGTTCAGCCTTCAGTCACTCTGTTTGGATCAGAGCCTTTGCAGTGAGTCTCTGTCCAGGCAGGCTGTCCTCGCATTGAATCCCAGAATCCCAGAGAGCTTTTCTTCCCTTTTGGGCTCCTTCAGAAATTCTTAACTTTCTCAAAGCCAGCAAATGATTGCCAGAGGTTGAATTAACTGTGTCTGGTTAATGGGATATTCTTGACTGGGTAGTCAGATGGTTACAGATTTAAAAATCAACATTTCTGGTATTTTCTAGGGACAGAATTTAGAGATGCCTTGGGGAAATGACCAGTGGTTCTTCTTGTCATCATATTGTTCCCTGGGGGGTTTTTACATCAGAATTTATATCACATGTGTTGGTCTGGGTCTGCTTAGCTTCTGTTTCTTCCTGGATTCATTATCCTTGGAGATGATAGAAGTGAAGAATCTCCAAGCTGTGTTTTTTTCTGCTTGGCTTTATGAGATGTTGTATCTCCTGGATTTCTTTGTAAGTGCTGGGTCAAGAGCCTGGGTTAGTGCTCATATATAAAAAATGTGCTTCCTGCTCCATGTCTTCATCATAAAGGACCTTTTACTGTCCTTATTTCAGGACTTCAATATTGACCCTATTTTCCTTCACTTGTATTCTAAAGATTTTTTTATTTTCTAAACAAGATCAGTTCATCTTTTTCTTCATCTGTCTTTTGTGAATACATATATTGGGCAAGATCTCTGAGTTTGTTATATCTGAAGGCAGAAACTTAGATCCAATTATGTTTTTAGGTGATGAGTATTACACAGAAATTCTTTGCTTACCACTGAGGAAGGAACTTGATCAGAATTTTTGGGGATACTTGGTGAGGCTGGGTGGTTGTAGTTTTGAAAGATGAACATTTGTAAAGAGCTTGGAAAGGTCAGTTATCATTTCTGAACTGAGATACTGAAGCAGAAATCTGGTTAAAGGATCTTTTCAGAGAAGGCTACTATTGCAAGTGATGGTCCCACTGTGTCCTATTTTTTGGACTCAATTTTATATATTTGGACTTAGTGCTTATTGTATCTACTCAGTGCTTGGTGGAAAACTTAGCTTAAATAATAACTTAACATACTGGGATTCATCCGGTGTCACAGGTCTCCTGGTTCACCCTTTGACCCAAAACAAAGTTTCAAGATCTCCTAAAACTTTTCACATTTCACTGTGTCTGAATTTCTCTTCCGACTCTTCTTTTATGTCTACCAGAAACCCATGAATTATATAAAGGTTATCACTGGGTAATAAAATGACTCATGGGTGGCGATGTGACGCCTTTAATGTCGGATTGTTTTCTTTTGTGGCAGGACTGCATCAGCCTGGGCTCGGGGGAGCCGAGCAGGAGCGCCTACCACTCCTTCGTGCTGTACCACAACAACAGCCCCCGCTGGGGGGAGATCATCAAGCTGCCCATCCCCATCGACCGCTTCCGGGGCTCCCACCTGCGCTTCGAGTTCCGCCACTGCTCCAGTGAGTGCCAGCCCCGCCCTGGGCAAACCCAAAAGGCTCCAGTGAGTGCCAGCCCCGCCCTGGGCAAACCCAAAAGGCTCCAGTGAGTGCCAGCCCTGCCCGGGGCAAACCCAAAAGGCCCCAGCTCCTTCCATTGCCTGTTTAAATCCAAAAGGTCCCAGTGAGTGCCAGCCCTGCCCAGGGCAAACCCAAAAGGTCCCAGTGAGTGCCAGCCCTGCCCGGGGCAAACCCAAAAGGCCCCAGCTCCTTCCATTGCCTGTTTAAATCTGGGTGAGGCTGGCTGTCACTGGGTGGAAAGCAGGAAAGAGAGGCCAGCCTGAAATACAGTGAAGGGGCATTGCTAAGCAGCCTTTTGGTGAATTTATCACACAGGGCACTAAAAACATGGTGAACGATCAGTGCAGGGCAAAGCACTTTGTAGATGTTTGTCCCTGCTGTTCTTTTGTTGTGTTTTTCTGTAGAATGTTTTCTTTGGAGGATAAACAGTTTAGATTTTGCTGTGTTTGGCATGTCTGTGTTTGATTTGAAGCTTGTCAGTCCTTTACATAGAATTAGAAAAAAGAAATTAGAATTAGAAAAGTTGTTTGTTCTGTAAGCTGCTTGTTTTCTTTTAGGCGTGTGGAGAAGCTGGTGAGTAATCTTGTATATATTGACACTCAGGGTATGTATAAACACAATTCCTTCTTTCTATCTCCTGCTGCAGCAAAAGACAAGGGAGAAAAGAAGCTCTTTGGTTTTGCATTCACCCCATTGATGAGAGACGATGGCACGACCTTGTCGGATGATATCCATGAGCTTTATGTTTATAAGGTACCAGTTCTCTGCAGACTTTGCTCTCTACTTATTACTTAAATGAGTAATGGTCATTACATTATCCTTCTCCCCCCTTATTAGAAGTGTGTGAGGAACAGATTAATAGTAGTTTCAAAATTTTATACATTCACAATCACATGGTTTGGATAGAGCCTTCTATTCTAGGTGCAGCTCACCTTATCCATCCAGATGAGGATGATTTGTCTGCTGTTAATCCCATCCATTTTGACTTCAAACACGCTGGTGTTCGTGAGCATTCAGCACTTCTGCCAGCCTAAGGCATTGCTCTGTGCCTTTGTAAGATGACATTGCGCTGGACCCAAATGCCTCGTGCTGCAGTGCCACAGCTTGGCAGCCCTGCAGCAAGGGATTTGGGCTTTGGGGTTTTTCCTTCCTGCTGATTCACTTGGGTTTATTTGTTCAGTACAATTTTCAGGCAGCAGCACTTAGTTTATAGCTGGAAGATCTGTTGAATTCTAACGAGGCAGTGGTTGGAGACCACTCTGTAGAGCCAGGTCTGTTCTGGGCATGTCCAGGGGCACCAAAGCACAGCTTTTCCTTGGAAGCGTTGGTGTGCACCCACAAACAATCCCAACACGAGCACTGCTGGGCAACTGCTGACAGGCTGTGGGCGTGTGGGATGAGATGGGCAAGGTACAACCCCGTCCCTTGTGCTGTCCCCGCAGTGCGATGAGAACAGCACGTTCAACAACCACGCGCTGTACCTGGGGCTGCCCTGCTGCAAGGAGGATTACAACGGCTGCCCCAACATCCCCTCCAGCCTCATCTTCCAGCGCAGCACCAAAGAGACCTTCTCAGTCTCCACACAGCTCTCTTCTACCAAACTGACCCAGAATGGTGAGTCGCTGATCCCTCAGAACTGCCCATGGCAGCAGGAATTAGGAAAGAGAGCAAAAAACCTCACTGTTAGCACTTCTGCACAATCCAAAGTTTGTTTTGTTTGGCTTTTACAGAGTTGCTAAGTAAATAAGATTTTTTTACAGCAGTGTCCCTAAAGCACAGGCAGACAGGAGAGGATTGTCCACAGTGCAGTGCAGGTCACACAGTGCTTTTTAAAGCACTTTGCCATTCCTCCATTCCTTTCTCTGTTAGCAGGATTGACTCACTCCATATTGTCCTTCTTGTTTTCCATGATATTTATATATAAATATATATATAGATGTCATTTCCCAAGAAGTGTGGACTGCACCAAGAGGGGAAGTGCAACGTGATGAATCTCTGGTGGGTCTGGGGTTGCCATTCTTCCCTCTGTGTGTGGTTCTAGCTCTTCCTCCCTCTCTCTGCAGTGGATCTGCTTGCCCTGCTCAAATGGAAGGCTTACCCAGACCGAGTGATGGATATCCTGGGAAGACTGAGACACGTCAGTGGCGAGGAGATTGTTAAGGTACTACATGAAATAACAGCCTTTGGATGTATCTGTGACAGGCAGTGAGTCCAGACCTGCAGGCCACTTCTGAATGCTCCCTCTTACTGTGCCTTTTGATTCACGCCGTGAGCTTCCACCCTGTAGGAATTGGGATTTTATGATGATGTGAAACTGGACAGGAAGACACACTTGAGAAATTAGTGCACAGTCAGTCTGTGGGATCAAACCAGAGCTAATCCTTAGTCAAATTCCCTCAGCCACTCGTGCTGAGTCCTCAGCACCATTCTTTCCAGCCTGCAGCCCCACACAGCTGCTGGTGCAGACACAGCCACGGGCAGGGGCTCTCGGGTGCATCCAGCCAGCAGTGCACTGGTTTTCTGTCTGCCAGAATCATTTCACCAGGTTTTGTAACCACTCCTGCTCTACATGACAATCTTTGTGTGGCCTGAGCTTCCTTAGGTCCCAGGAACTTCCAACTGCCTTTGAATACTTGTGGTCTCAGCAAAAAAAAACCCCAAAACATTCCAGATATGCCTCTGATAATCTTAGGTGTGCTGGGAACTCTCCCTAGGATTTATTTCTATAAATTGGAAGTAAAAGATGATTTCTAACACAAGCAACCAAGGAGAAGAAACTGAAGACAAATCCCATCACTTAATAAGTGGTTTATCATTAAAGCCACTTCACTGTAACTCATTTGAGTGTTGCCATATCTGGAACATTACTCTTCATGATAACTTGGTAACAGTAACAGGGGAGCATAAATCCCATTTATATTGGAATTCTTCAAGAATGTCATGTTTTGGACACTTTGTTTGTAGGGCAGTACAAGTATCTGTTTTTTATAGAGAGAAAAAGAAAGATATGGATTGAATTATTTCATGGGGAGAAGTAATTGATTCTCCCCATAAATCAGCTGTCATTTGGCACTGGGATATGAAGAACAGACTGTAATAATTCAGAAAAAAAAAGACATTTTATCATTTCAGGGAATTCATAAATTGTTATAATTTATTTCTTGTTGTCCACATCAGAAAGTTAAGTAGAATAGATTAAAAAATCATGAGAGAATGTGCAGTTAATGATCTCCAGCATTCTCCCTCACACTCATCCTTTTTTTGTGCTCTCAGAAGGAAAATCACTGAACTGTCAGTGCTTAACAAGCTGTGGAGTTAAGGGTGAAAGAAGCAATTGGCAACATGTAACTTGGCCCAATTAATGCTTGTTAGAAAAGCTTTACTTTCTGTCATGTAACAAAAGTTTCAATATTAAACATAATTTAATGTGCTGCCCAGCCTCAGATTTGATGGTGAACAGTACCTGAGACTCCAATGATTTGAGAATGAGAGCCAGTTGTTCTGCCACTGGTGTCAGGCAGCACTTCCAGTCAGCTTAAAGTGAGAGGAACACTCAGTCAAAATTACAAATCAGGCATATAGTATATATTTCTTATTTTTTTGGTTTTTCTGTCATTTTTGTTTGAAAATATTCCTTGTAAAGAGAAACATTTTTTCTCAGTAAAAACAAATTAAAACCTGTCACATCCTATGGGTGAACCTGAAGTGATTTGTCCTTGGCAAGGGTTTTTCACAAAGATATTAACATGCATGAACTAATTAAAGCAGGGAAGAAATAACCTTTTGAATACAATTTAAGTTGAAATCCTTTGTTCATGTCATTTTAGTTCCTACAAGATATTCTGGACACGTTGTTTGTAGTTTTGGATGACAACACAGAGAAGTATGGTCTGTTGGTCTTTCAGTCTCTGGTAAGCTGCCGGATTGTTATTTATCTCACGCTCAGTGAGTTTTAAGTTTCTTATGATCTTGTTGCTCATATTGTGCTTCCATCAAATATGAAATACTCAGCTGGATCCAGCCATGTTTTCTGTAATGTCTTGGGTGAGGAGGGCAGGCTGACCTCAGCACATCCAGGGGCAGCAGTGTTTGCTCTCATGCGGGAGAAGCAAACAGTGATACCTGAGAACACAGCCCTGACTGTGTAAAGCAGCTCGTGTGTTTGAATGCTCCTTCCCTTGGGTAACTTGTTTGGACACACTTGGCAGCAATGTGCAATTCCTTGAGATTGGGTTCCCTTTCCCATGTCCCCAGGTGTTCATCATCAACCTGCTCCGTGACAGCAAGTACTTCCACTTCCGCCCCGTGATGGACACCTACATCCAGAAGCACTTTGCAGGAGCTCTGGCTTACAAGTAGGTCTTGTGTCCCTCCCTTTGAGAGGTGGCATCACCAAGCTCGGGAATGGTGGCACCATCACGATCATGACCTTCCTGGCAGCAAGGGTCCCCAAAAGCAGAGCTGCTCACTCAGATGTTTTCCAGCACAGCTGTAGGGGAAAGAATGTCACCAGTGGCTGAGCGTGGCCACATTGGGCATTTCTCTTGCCCTTCTGCACTGGCAAATCTTTTTTTTTTTCAACTGAAGAGACTCAGCAACAACTCATTATCAGTCTTTACTAATGAGCTACCAAGAGCACATGCATTCCCTTGTCTTAAGGATGTTGGGACACATGACTTGTGTGAAAGCTTAGAGAACTAATTGTAATTTCCTTTTCCAAAGTAGACAGGTGTTCACATAAGATGTTCTATTTGGTTTCAATTTAATTTCAGTAGATCAGAATTTTAAATTCCATTGTCACTTTGATGATTCTGCCTTATTTTCTAGTTCTCAAAAGAGTCTTGCATCAGAGAATGAGACAGACTTTTTGAAAGCTGTAACAGTTACCCTTCAGGGTGTCGTTTTTTCTTTCTTTTAGACCACTGCTTTTGTATATTTGAGCATATTCTATTTTTGGCCACAGTAAAGTATTAAAAATAGCTAATAATTTATTTTGATTCTTTTAAGCAATTCACATTTTTGCGTAATTAAAATATTAAAAAATACTCTATCAATGGCAGGTAAAAACCCATAGATAATATACAACACTAGAAGGTATAGTTGTGTTCAGAGGGTAAAAAGGTGTTCTGCTTTGTGTTAATTAGCACCTCTTTCCAACAAAACAAATGTTTTTTGGTAGTCTGATGTCTGAAACAAAACATGGGTTTAATACTCCTTTGTAAGTTAGTCCAGATGGTATTGTGTACTTAGCAAAAATAGATGCAGGTATTTTCTTTGTGATCTCACTTTCTAAAAGCTTCTTACTGAGATGAGAGCTGGGATTTCTTACTAAAACAAAAGTATATTTTGGTCTTAGAACCATGCCTTTATCAAAGCTATCTCTCTAATAACATCTTTTTTATGTTCTCTCAGTGTTCCTCATGGTCCAAGTCAATTACAGAGAAGAAATTATTTTCTGGTTTTGAAACTTAAATAAATGTAAATACGATGTAAATTCAATATCAAAGACAGCTGTAACTGACCAGTGGAATAAAGTGAAATGAGACTGGTTTAGAGATCTCTCCCTAAAATCAAACTGTTTGATGACTGTCAGAACTGGTGCTGAAGGTTCCTCTTTGCTGTGTGTTCCCTCAGGGAGCTGATCCGGTGTCTGAAGTGGTACATGGACCGCTCGGCCGAGCTCGTGCGCCAGGACCACATCCAGGAGGCAATGAGAGTAGGTATCCAGGGGAAGCACTGGTGTCTGTTCCTCTGGGAGCACAGAAGGGCTGGGGAAGCTGTAAATGGAATCAAGGGTAGTGTGGAAATGGCTTCTTATAAGTGTTTAACCAGATTTTTTATGTATATACACATACAGCCACAATTTTAGCTTTAGGGGGAGATTCACTCTTGTGCAGAAAAAAATGGAAAGAATTATGTCCCCTTAAGCCCTTCTGCAACCCTGTGGAGAACTTAAGTGGGACTTAGATCCATGGCCAGTGCATAAATACTCTATTGATGGAGGCTACACCTTGCCCTCCAAGCAGCAGTAGTTTTGAATGTATCAGGCACAGGTGCTGTGGATCAAAGTTTTGCTCTTCATTTCTGGCTGTGACACAGCTCGGGCTGAAGTTCTGGAGTATTTTAAGCAGCAGATAAGTGAGTCTTTAACTGGATGGGAATCCTCTGCAGTAGCACAGGACCTGACCTGTGGTTCTGTGATGGGAGCATGAGGTCCCAGGGAGGCACAGCTGTGAGAAACACCAGGAATGTTTTGGTGCTATTACAAAGAAATTGGAGAATAAATTTATCATATGTAATGGTGAGCCAGAAAGTCAGTGTGTCAAGTGCATAAATACAAGATGCCAACATTTGCAGGAAGATGTTTTTGTTTGAGTGAATGCCCACCTGCACCTTCTGCCTCCAAGGGGGCTGGTGTCCCAACACCAGAGTCTGGGCACTTGGAGAACTGGAAGCAGTGGCAGTGATCAGCACTTGGGTTTTGTCACTTGTCAGTACAAAGAGGTGAAACCTCTGCCAGGTGAAGGACACTGCCAATGCCATCCTCTCACTTGCCAGATCCCCTGCTAGGATCCTATTCAGATAATACAAGGGCATTACACCAGTGCTTGCTTTGTCTTTGTGGATATTTACATGCTTAGAAACCTCTTTTTTCTTAATTTTCAACCACAGATTCATATGGAATGGTAAAAATAGGGCAAAGATGCCTTTTCAAGAAATTAGCAACTTTCTCATTCTTTTTTTTTCCTATCCTTAGCCTTCCTTTTTTTTTTTTTTAATTGCAAAGAAAGCTATTAAAGTTATGAGATGAGAGGAAGATCTCTAGATGGAATGACTTCAAGGAGGTTTTCTTGCCTCTCAAACCACTCATTAATGCTTTATGCAGATGTAGGATATTGTCCCTGTGTGATCTGCATTTGTTGAACCTCATAGCAGTCCTGTTTGGAAATAGTAACAACAGGAAAGCTGGAATGTCTTTCAGCAGCTGGGGTGAGAGAAGGCAGTTTGTGAAGATGGTACCTTCTGTCTCAGGCTCCAAGGCAACTCTTTGCTTACTGGAGCTCTCAAGTGCTGGCCTAGAACATGGCTGTTCCCTCTGGGAGGGAGGTCAGTTGGCAGACCTGACAGCCCAAGCCTTTCCAAGCACAGGAATTAAAATTACCACCAGAGTTTGTGCAGACCTGACAGCACATCCTCTGCCACCCACACTGCTGTCACATCTTATTCAGACAGTTGCCTTTGCAGGTATCTCTTGCAGGCCCAAATTCAGGTCTTCATCTTCTCCCATTACAGTGAAGTGATTGATTTCCTTCTTTGTTTCCAGGTTTTATTTCAGGCATTTGGAGCAAGTTTGTACCAAAGCCATTATCATTGCTAATGTGTTATTACTAGTACCACATTCTACTGTTGGGGATTTCTGAGGTCTTTGATGTGTTCACCACGCTCCTCGCATTAGAAGTTTTCTGACTGAGAAAGCAGGATAGCTCTGTATCCCCTTTTCCCTGAACTGGCTGTTCAGTGTAGTGCCCTGAAGCTGGTGCTGGAATGCTCTGCACTCTTATGGCTCCTGGCTGCTCATGTACATTCATGATGGACACGCAGATGTCCCATAGGATTCTGATTTCCAACCCTGGCATTAGCAAACAGAGTCCTGGAGGATTTCTAAAATTTCTTATCTCCCTCAAGACTGCCCTTAATTCTCAAAAACTCCTTTGCAACTTGGAGGAGCTATGGCTGAAAGGACATTTCTACCTAGAACACGGCATCACGCTCCTTTATTGCGCCCTATACCAAGCTCCACAAAAGCTGCATCCAGGAACAGCTGCCTGTGCCTCCCAGGGGACCTCTGTAACCAGGTGTCCATGAGTGCCTCCACAGCCAGTTCTGTTGTCCCTGAGGAAATAAAAAACTTGGGAAGTGTGTCTAGGAAATGCCCTTCCAGCTTCAGTTATCTCCCAGTAGTAGAACCATAGGTGGGTTTTGCCTACACTGGGGAACCAACAGCAAGGGCTTTTCTCCCTCAGGAGGTTTTCCTGAGTTTTTATGCTGCTGGTCACAGGGCAGAGGTGCTCACCTGTTATGTGAACATGACACAGACCGTGTTTGTAAGGGACCTCCTTTAATTTGACACTGATTTTTTATATCGTGCTGAACATCATCGAGGGCTGCGATTTTATCTCAGTGCACTTCTATATCTTTAGGCACAAATGCACATCATTTTTGTGATGCTGTAGGTAGCAAGAGCCAAAGTTAGTCCAGGTGCTGACTTGTGCTACCAAGGCTTGGTTTGTGTTTTTAGCATCCCAGCTGTGTGCAAACACAGGGAACTCTTTGGTTCACTGCCCGTGTGGGCTCATTGTCGGTGCTAAGGAAGTGCAGTGTTTTGAGCTCTGCTATCTCACCTTCCACAGGGAATTATGGAGGTTCACACATAAATGCTCTGATTCACTGCAAAACATAATCCTCACGTTGAAGCTATGAGCTTTCAGATGAGAACTATGGTTGTGGGTACTGAAGCCCTAAAGCAGCTCACACGAGCACTGCATGTGCTGGGTTTGGGGTTAGCACAGGGCTGTCAGCCTTGGAGAGCTGACTGGGAACCAACTGGCCTTTGTCAGGAAATGAGGCAGCAACGCAGCTCTGATTTCCTGATGAAGTTCTTTGGTGTAAGGAAGCTTCACTGTCACATGGTTTAGTAGAGAAGTATAAATGATAACTGGTGAATTACCAAAGTTGCCATAATTCCTGGGGGAAAAAAAGGCTATAAGAGTCAATGGCATTTTGAAATCCATGATGGCTTTATGAGGAATTTCACATTCCCGTTCTATAACCGTAAAGCTGTGGCATTCTCAAACTTACAACACAACATTGCATACTTGTGCATATTGTGTTCAGTGAGGGACTCTTATGGGTGCAAAAATATCTCAAGGGCAAAATTTGTATTTGAATTAACTTCTAGTTTCCCAGCATTGAAGTGAGACAAGAATACTTTCCATGGAATACAGTGACATGTCATTAAGGTTTCTGTACAGCCTATGGTTGCTGAACCTCCAGCCTGCTGTTTTCCTGTGCTGGGTTTTGAGGGTATCATCAAACCATGCATTGTGTCTTCCCTTAATCCTTTTAAGCACTAAGGGAAGGAGTGAAGTGAGATGTCCCTGAGATTTGGTGCATTCTGGTGCTGACAGTTGTGCACAGCCAGTACCAAGGAGGTGTGTGAAGTGTCACCTTGCTGGGCTGGTGTCTCAGAACTGTTGATAGGGTGGTGACTTGCTACAGCTGCTCAGAACAATGTGTCTTCTTCATGGTCACTGCTGCCAAATAAATGCAGTTCTAGATAATGCCATTTACAAAATTTTGAAAGAAAACAAACAGCTTCTTCAGACACTTCAGTCATTGTGCCAAGTCATGAGAAAACCAGACGTTTCTTACCTTGACCAAAATTTTCCTCAAATTATGTAACTCAGATTTGTCTCTTTGATGTAAATGCATACTTTTTCTGTTAGTGGGACATGCAAGCAACAAAGATTATTGGTTGAGAATGGGTACTTGCCTAAGAGTAGCTCTTCCCCAACTGAATTATGTAACTTATAAAACCTGTTTTTCATTCTCCTTTCTAAAGCTCAAGAATTTAGTTATTATGCATGTAGAGTCTTTCCTGGTTCTCTTTAAAGCTCCTTTATTTTTCTTTCTCTCTTTTTCTCTGTCTTGATCTCCTTCCTCTCCTGCTCCTTAAGGCCTTGGAATATCTTTTCAAGTTCATTGTCCAATCTCGGATCCTTTACTCCAGAGCTACTTGTGGAATGGAGGAGGAGCAGTTCCGCTCCAGCATCCAGGAGCTTTTCCAGTCCATCAGATTTGTGCTCAGCTTGGACAGCAGGAGTTCTGAGACTCTCATCTTCACACAGGTTTGCTATTTCCTACACTCCCACTGGCAAACCACGAGGCAGCTGTTCCTGCAGGGGTAGGAGGTGTGGGCACGTGGGGATTAAATGCAGATCAGTGGAGTTCTCCCCCCTAACAAACTGGAGATGCTGGAAAACGAGACACTCATTAATGGTATTAGACAGTAGCTTTGCACAGGTGAGCTGGACTGGGGGCTCTCGAGGGGGAAGTGACTTCTCACATGAGAATACAATTGTCGCAAACGTGAACTGCATTTTCAAGTCTCTCTCGTTCCTGTGTCTCATGGTCGGCCTCAAGAATTTCTAAATCCTTCATTATAGTACTTCAAATCAATACTTACAGCAGCACCAAGGTGAGACGTTCAACTGACGTATTTGCACTCAGACTAACTTAATTCCAGCATGTGCTAAAATTCCAGTCAGAATCATGTGCAGCCTGACCACAAACATGTGGTGATGCCCATACTCATATTTAATGCATCACTTTGAATGTGGCCCAGGGGACTTCATGAAGATTCCATGTGGGCCGAAGACAATACTCGAAGGGAGAGAGGACGCTGCTGAGTTTTGGGTTCCGTTTTACAGACCACTGTACTGCATTACACACTCCTGCATTTAAGTTTTAAATGTCGAACATGCTGTGTCGTGCCTCTGCTCAGGGGATGCCAGAATGGAGCACCCAGAGCTCCCTGGCAATGGGAAGGTGGTTTGTAATCACTAATGCAGAATTACAGATATTTGTAACATACACCTGCTGTATTTTGCCAAGCAGCAGCTGCTGTGAACGTTGCAGCCAAGCAGTGACTCTGCTGGTTCAGGAAGCTGCCAGTGGAGTGATCTCTTTCTTAAGGACCCGCTCTGAAAGATTTTGAGAACAGCTGCTCTAATGTTTTATTTAATCACCCATTAGTGGGTATAATAAGATGAGCCAGGAACAGGAGAAATCAGTGCACAGAATTTTGCAGACAAAGTGATGGTGAATGGAAACAGCATCTTAGGAATGTTTTCCAGTTGTGTTGGTCCCAAATACAGAGGGAGACTCACTTTGAGGATGGGGAATTTTCCCTTTTTCTCTTTGTTTCTCTTATTAATTTTTTCCTCCTTTCTCTCACTATGGTATTTCTTACTTTGGACTTTTGTAATTTGTAAAGCCTGTCCTTGTTGAATCTTTGAAAAGTTTACTTTTTGTTTCCCCCTTGCCACTGTGTTGCCCCCTGATCCCATTGCCCCCTAGGCCTCCCAGCCTGGAGGGCAGGCGAGCGGAGCCGGGACAGGTGCCCCACAAAAATGTGGGGGCACAACAAGGCCGACATTTAATTCTGTAAGTAACGATCCCCAGGACTGCTCAAGTGTTTCATTGTGGATGTTCCCAGTTAATCTCTTTTCCCTACCCCAAACACTCTTTTCCTGCATAGAAACTGGAGTTTGATGTTTAGGTGGCTGGTACTTTCAAACTTGGAGATGTGGAATATTTCAGTTTTTAACGGAGCAGTTTGTGGCATCCACACACCAAAAAGACAGTACTGAGGGTGCACACAAGATTATATAAGTCAGCTTGTTCAGGGGAGCCAAGCATTTGTTTCTTATTTGATTATTAGTTCTGGAAATCTGGACAATTGTTAAATACCCACAGAAATGCTCGAGGCCCTGGCAAACCTAATTTCCCTCACACTTGTCCTCTTCTCCAGGATATTTGAGAGGTCTCAGTGTCTCAGTTCTTTCCAGCAATGAGAGTAAAACTGATTTCCTTCCTCCTGGGCAATTAATTTGACATGAGTAATGTTCCGGCATATTTTAGAGTGTTGTGCAATAATGGACCCTTCAAGGAAGAGTTGAAATGTTGAAATGATGTCGCCTCAGGACAGCTCCAAATCTTCCTGAAGAGATCCCATGCCTTCCTTTGGACTGCTATGGGTTATAAAGAAATCCTTCTGCTTTATAAGAAACAGAAAGTTTAGGAAAACTCCTGTAAGGATTTGTTGGGCCAATATTGTAATTTCACTTGTGTTATCCCAAAGATAAAGACAGTGACTGGATTTGTGGCTGTTACCACCTTCCAAGAGTACCAGGAGCTATTGAAATGATTTATACTCATTTATTTAGTTTGTACATTTGTAGGAACAAATAGGTGACAACACCCAGGAGGCCTTGTGGGGGTTTGTGTAATCTGAGTTGATTGTAGCAAAATTAAGATTTTGAGAGAGAAGGAGTGGAAGAAGAAGGAGGTAGATTTATATTCAAAATAATTTAATGAGCTCTACAGTGTTAGTTGTAAAAATAACTTAGATTTTGCTCAAATACTATTAAATAGATTTCACTGTTGAAGGAAAAAAGACTTGGCAAAGAAAGAGGCTGGGATTATATGGATTAGGAGAGTCATGTCAGTGTGGAAGAGATACAGAAATGTTTATGCAACGAGAAAACAAAAAAATCTCTGAGGAAAAGGAAACACTGATAGTGGTGAGACTCTGGAAGGGCAAAGCTGAACAGAGATCTGCAGTGAAGTCTGGTAAATCTGAACTTGTGCAGGAAATCACTGGGGTTTGTGTGGAGAGGTTCAGGAAAGGGAGGTGGGAATGGCAGGGGTTTGATCCCGGAGGTTAGGCTGGTTCAAGACAGCAACTGTCTAGGAACTGAAGTAGTTATAATGAGGAAGCAGGCATGGAGCTTGGGTAGGGTGTAGAGGAAGAGAAAATTTTAAACCATTAGAGGTGGTAGCAGTTGTTTGATAGGACACCAAGTGTGCAGAACTTGAGCATAGGGTGATGCATGGGATTTTCTAGTCTTGTGAAGAAATTAATTGAAAAATAGGAAATAGGACATGAAGAGTTTTTTGTTGCTGCACTTGAAGAAGCACTTTCAAGGATAGCTCCAGCTTACTGGAAATATCTGTTACTGCAAGAATCACATGCACACTCGCATGATGTGATGCCTCTTTCCCGTGGACTCACACCCCACCCCTGCTGCAGAAATCCTGGAATGTCACATGGCAGAGCTGGTTAAGGGTCTGTCAGCAGGTTCTTCACTTCAGAATATTTTCTGAAGAGTTTTAACTGTCTTAGGTAGTTGCTTAGTACAAACAATTGGTATAGAACTCTCTAATCGGAAGTGTTGTATTAACTGAAAAAAGTAAATCAACAAAAATGGACTATTTCTGTTCCCTGATACCTCAGTTGTTTTCTGTTTTATAAGCTGTATCCTAAAATACAGCTTTTTATGTGTGCAACTTATCCTAAGATTTCCTATTGCAGCAGCACTTGATTTCTCTATCCTACATGTGACTCGTTCACCCCGAGTTCCAGGTATCACAAACCATGAGCACCAGCCCTAGCCCAGTCCGTAGTAGCTTTGTGCAGCCCCTTCATTCGGTGTTCCCGCTGTTCCCACCTCCCTGCACTGAGCTGCAGGTCGGGAAGTGCAGGTGCTGAGCCCCCTCCTGTCCCCGCAGGCCGCCCTGCTGAACTCGTTCCCCGCCATCTTCGACGAGCTGCTGCAGATGTTCACGGTGCAGGAGGTGGCGGAGTTCGTGCGGGGCACGCTGGGCAGCATGCCCAGCACGGTGCACATCGGCCAGTCCATGGACGTGGTGAAGCTCCAGTCCATCGCCCGCACGGTCGACAGCCGCCTCTTCTCCTTCTCAGGTGAGCCGGGCCCCGGGGCTCAGGCCTGCTGCTCACTGAGGGCAGCGACACCTCGGGTTCTTTTGCAGTGGCTTTGTTGCAAATAATTCCCTGCTGAACGCCAGTAATGTTGGTAATTATTTCTCTTGGCAGCAGTGTTGATAAATGTATTCATTAGCTCGGTTGGTTGGAGCAGGGTGCTAATAATGCCAACATTGTGGGTTTGATCCCTCTTCTCACAAGGGCTTTCACTTCTGAGTTGGACTCCATGATCCTGGTGTGTCCCAGCTCAGAATATTCTGTAACTCTGTTAATTGTGTTCGACACAAATACAAGTTTCCCCGTGGTAGGAAATGTTTATTAATCCAGCATAGATAAACTGGAGTTACTAAAGGTTGATAAACATACATTAAAAAATCAAGCCAATTATTAAAACTGCCAAATCTCACGTCACACTTTGCATTGCTCTTACCATGGACAGAAAGAAAACCTCCTTTCCAGCCAGCTTATGCCTGAGAAACAGAGGGGATAGTCATGTGAGAAACCCACCACATTCCTTTAAAGTATCTTTAATCTTTGTATTATAACTTTAGTATTTCTTTAGCTCAACACTTTAGTAATTCTTTAATTCTTAAAATTTGACTTAAATATACTTATGTTATTGCTTACATATACTTTAAAAATCAGAATTAGAAAAAACTTTAAGAACTCAGTGGAAAATGGGTGAAGACTGAGTGTATTTCATACATAAAGGTCTGAATGAAAGAAGTTATGAAGGTAATAGTGGAAGATAGAAAGCACCATTGGGTTTCTCTTTCATGTAATGAGGACCTCAAGTTAGTGCACTTAAATTATTGTACTCAGCCCAAGGCGAGAAGGATAACACCACAGAATTTTGTTGAAACCATCCATTGTAATTGTCTGTAAATATTTTCTTTCCTTAAATTTGAAACGATTTTCCTTCGTTCAGAGTCCCGGCGCATCCTGCTGCCTGTGGTCCTTCACCACATTCACCTTCACCTACGACAGCAGAAGGAGCTGCTTATCTGCTCTGGGATCCTCAGTAGTATCTTCTCCATAATCAAGACCAGTTCTTTGGTAAATCTGCTGCTCGATTTGAATTTTTTATTTGCACCGCCGATTTAGTAAAATGAAGACTGAGAGATTTTTATAGGTTAATACAGGTTTTTCAAAGAACTTTTTAGAAACAGAATTGTGCTGTCAGCAGGAGAACATCTGAAATGAGGGTCTGGCTCTGTGTGTGTGACTCAGAGCATCCTGATTACACAGTGTTCTTGCTGTTAGGAGGGGGGAAACACACACGCCTTCACCAGCTTTGACACTGTTTAATTTTCTTCGTGCAAGCCCAGAACTTAGATGTCAGTGGAGTTTAAAAGTTCTACACAGCTCAAGGACTCGTAGTTCTGCAAGAGACAGTAACTAGCACTTTGTGGTTCACATTAAAAGAATACTCTAAAATTATCCAATCAATGGAATCCCACTTACTTCTGGAAATTGCTGCTGAGTTTCAACACCCAGCTTTGACGGTCACAATACTCTGATCTCAAATGGTAACTACATCATTTAAAGCAATGCTCACAAAGAGGGGGTGGTGAAGTTTCCCCACCTGACTAAAGTAGGAAGCTCACGGTGCTAAATATAATTCCTACCAATGTGTGTTTCCAATTACAAGTCATGGTTCTGTGTGAAAGGAATGAGATGAAAGGTATCATGGAAATAAGCTAAAATCATACTGCCATGGAGTAAAGGTTCCTGAACATAATCTGCTCCTGTTGTGTTCTAGACCTTTGATTATAGACTAACCTTTATGGCCGTGACCCTGAATGTTTCCATCAGAGACTGTCAAGGTAACACACACACACACACACTGACAGAACAACAGGATCTGGTACCAATGAGGAATTTGGTTGTACTTCTTTGAACCTGTTATGGAGCTCTCTGTCCCAGCGAGCCTGTGGTATGGCTGACTCAGCAGAACTGTCTTTACCGGTTCCACCTCTCCAGTTTCTAACTGTCTGTTTGCTCACCACTTGCTGTAGGAGGGAGATGTCGTGGAGGAGGTTGAGATGATGGTGGAGAGCCTCCTGGACGTGCTGTTACAAACTCTGCTCACAATCATGAGTAAATCGCAGTCTCAGGAG
The DNA here is from genome assembly GCA_013398855.1 of Mohoua ochrocephala. Classification (NCBI taxonomy): domain Eukaryota; kingdom Metazoa; phylum Chordata; class Aves; order Passeriformes; family Acanthizidae; genus Mohoua; species Mohoua ochrocephala. The sequence continues at coordinate 237,745 of VZTA01004737.1, forward strand.
GCGGTAAGAGGGCAGCGCTGCCCGCAGTGCACAGCAGAAATCACTGTTAGTAACTAACAATCAGTTTCTATTTCCTGCTTCTCTAACCTCTGGTTCAGTCCCTCACCACCACTGGCACCTCATCATCATCTCTGCTGCATGAATGCCCAGGGCTTTGTCTCTTTCCCTTAATAAGCCACGAACCCATTCCTTCCTCCCTGCACTCGTGAGGGCTGCAGGAAGCAGTGGAGCTCGGGAGGCTTTAGTGGATTTCCAGATGATTTTCTTGTTTGTCTTTGCAGCTGTGATTGAGAGTTATTGCTTAAAACTTGAGGTACTGGGGAGCTGCCTGGGGCTCCACCCCTAAGGTGGTATCACCAAGGGGTGATATATATGAATATCAGGCTGTGATCCCCAAAACTGAGGACATCACAGTGCTCCGTGGTTAAATTCCTTTGCCAAACACCCTGGAGACCTTCTGTCCCGGGTCATTGATTATTTCATGCAAATGGAACACAACATACATTTTCAAAAGAAATTAACAGATCCTAAGTCAAGTGAGCTGTTGAGCTTGGTGGGAGAAGCCACCACTTTACCCAGGCTGCCAGCGTTAGCCACAGGGAACTAATTTTTCTTTGACGTGCAGTGGAAGAGAAGAAAAAGAATAGAATTTTGCTGTTCAGCCTTCTTCTTTCCTGGATTTGTGCCCTTTTCTATTCTAGCCTATTTTAGTCTATTTTTGTTTGTCAGAGTCTCTAATGCAGCTTTTGCACAATGTAGGATGTTAAGCTGCTGTTCAGAACATCCTTTTTTTAGACTTGTTTTTTTAGCAAATGGCTGAAACCTCAGCAGCGCTGCTGGGGGCAGATGTGCACTAAGGTGCACTTCCCACAAAAGAGAGAAGGTTGGATCTTTCCTTGTTAGCTCAGATAACGAGATGTTCTTTGATACAGGACAAGAAAGGCACTGGCTTGCAAATGTCCAGTAATATCTCAGTTTCCTTTTACTGCTGCCATTTGACTTACTGCTGTTTACCACATGCCAGCCCACACAAAAGAGCACATCTTTCCTTCCTAGTGAAGTTCAGCTCTGGAAAGTTTATTGGGATAACCCGTGTCAAAGCTTCTGGGTAGATGCTTGAGCCAATTAGAAAAACAATAAAATGGAAGGCACGGTCCCTTGTATTTGCTCCTCAATTTACATTTCACAGCACAGTGATATACAGATTCTTATTAGATATGGCTTAGATTTGTGTATTTTCCAAATTAGTTGCTCTTTGTTGCAGAAAAAAATAGTGTTGTGCAAGGGACTGACAGTCAACACACCCAGTCCTGATGTTCTTGGCACCACCTTGCTTGTTCTCTTGGACAGATTGCTTAACTTCTCTGTGCTTTGCTTTCAGATTTGTAAAATGGGGGAGCTCCTCTTTGGAAAACACTTTGGGATGCTGTGGTAACTGGTTAGGGTGCATCTGCTGTGCAGAATTACAGAAATGTAATTGTAGCTCATGTGGGCTCGCCCAGACTGTGCTCAGGAAATCTGACTGCAGTCCTGTCAGCGCTGGAGCTCTGACAGCACAGAACTTGGTGAACACTAATAGGCCATATATTTACAAGCTTCCAGACACCTTCTGTAGCCCAGCCTGATCCCAAGCTGTCACTGCTTTACTGGTCTGAGTCAGTCAGTTCAAATAATTGCTGGTCTGTTGGCATGAGCTGCAGTCACACCTCTGACAGACACTGTGTGTTAAGTACCTGAAAAGGTATTGTCAAAACCTGCATGCTTGGAGGGCGATTTGTTAATGTCTGTATTAATAATTTTAAATTATTTTTGATTAGACTACAACTTTGATTAAAAGACCTTTTAAAACTGGCATCTGTGGAGGAGCCTCCTGGAGGTGTATCCCTGTATTAACAGGAATTCAGGAACTGTTAACCTGCAGTACTTTCAATCTCTGTGCATGTCAGCTGTCCCCTCATAGGCATCGGGGCCATTTCAGACCCCTCCCTTTATACCTCCCCCCCGGGTTAAGCTTTGTATCTCTGAAATTTCAGATTGTCTGAATGAAAGAGTTTCTCATTTGGTCAACAGGGAGAATATGTCTCCTGCCTTTTATCTTTGCTTCGTCAGATGTCAGACACTCACTTCCAGCACTTACTGGACAACTTCCAAAGCAAGGATGAACTGAAGGTACAAAAGGATGTGATGTTTGTAGGGTGATTCCCTCAGAATGGGAGAGCAGAGGGGAATCCCTCGAGCATCATTTGCCCTGTTAATCATCCCCATCCCCTGGCACTCTGTTCAGGGACCTTCCTTTCACTTTTATAATCGTTGGTGTAGTGTTGCAAAACAACATTTATGACCACAGGGCACCAAATTATCTCTACAACAGCAAATAAAGTCCCAGGATAGATGTTGTTAGACATAAAGGATATTGTAATTGTTACCTATAAAACACAGGCAGAGGGAACAGGGGTTTTTTAATCCCATGAATGTGAAGTCAGTTGTTGTATAGCATTTTGCTAGATGTTCAGTATGCACTGGAGCTTTCTTACAAAGGGTATTGATTTTATGCCAGAAGAGAATTTCAAGCCTTTTTGGGGATACAAATGTCTCTAGCAGATGAAATCTTTTTTGGGAAAGCTGTAACCTTACCACTGCACTTGCTGCATGCTTCTTTGTGAACACCATCCTTAATTCTGGCTCTCCATGAACAGCAGGGGTTGGTGAGGGGCACAGACCTCTGACATTTTGAAATGGCACATCTCACATCTCACACCAGCAGAACTTCTTACCTCAACTTCCACAGGGAAGAGGAGTATCTCTGACAACAGCCTGTTTAAAAGGCAGAATAATCCTATAAATAAAGACAAGCTGTTATATAAAATGATTTTGTTTAGCATGGCACTGAATAAAATATGCACAATAAGAACAATGTAATGTGGCAGGAACTTCTGTTACCTTAACAAATGAAATGGAGAAGCAGTGAGAAGTCCTTTCTGGATAGACTTTCAGCTTTTAAATATTTTGTGTGCATAGAGAGAAGCTGAATAAGTCAGGGAGATGAATTTAGGATGATAAAATTCTTATCTTTAGGTTGCAGGGTTCGGTGTATCTCAGGTTGATAGTTATCTGAGATTGCTGCCTTTCTGGTAACTTTCAAATTGCTCACAGGAAAATGATTTGGTAAATTAATTCATAATAAATTTTAATAGATATTTTAAAAGCCATCTAAACTATAGTTCTTATGTCAGACTTGTGGAAAGGTCATTGAACTGAAATTTGTCTTTATGCCCATAAGAACTGTTGTATCTCTATAATCTGAGTATATGTTCCAAGAGTATCACAAAGGCTGAAGATTTTATATATTACTTCTTTTTTCCCCATCAAATATGGCCATAATAATATTTCCAATACTTTTTCTGGCATGGAAAAGCATTTTATTCACTTGTCGCTGTTACACTTTGGGCAAAATGAGGCCAAAAGTCAAGGAGCTTCTAATGCTTTACTCTGAGCTCAGTTACACCAAGATATTAATCACACACCCCCCGTTAAGGCATAATGGCAGGATGGTGTTGAAGAAACCCTGCTCTGCTCTGCCACTTTCTCTGCTATTTTGATTTTGTGTGGAAGGAAAACAAAACAGTAAAATCATAGTTTGCAAGGCCAGCAGCTTGTCGTGTTTGACCCTTGCTGTTGTTCTGTACAGACATGGAGGTGCAGGCAGTCAAAAACCAGAAATGTCTTCAGGTTTGGGGATTTTTTTCGGAAAGCAAACATTCAGGGGAATGTGTCTAAGAGCTCTTTGCTGCTGTGTGTTGCCTGAAATGGGGTTTTCTGTTACTATTTCAGAAAGTGTGTGTAGGAGTTTTATGGGGCTCGGGGGTGTGGATAGTTCTCAAATTGTGACATTAGTCCAAAGAAATTTGGACAGATAAATTAATAAAATGAATGCATTAAAAAGTGATTACGAGTCCAGTATATTTGAAAATAGCTGCAAATTGACACTGGAACTCTGGGTGATAATGTGAGAAGTCATATACAGTTATGCACAGAGGGAAGATTTTCATCTCCCCGTAGAAGTGAAGAATTTAAAGAAGCTGCAAGTTGTATATTAAATGCAAACAAAAGGAATAGAGCCATATTCCAATATATGCTGCTTCCATGTTTCCAGGTGAATGGCCTTGCAGCACAAAGCTCAAGTAGAGCACACTTAGCTTAACTGTCTTTCTTACAATCACGAAAATAAATTCACCTGCAACTGCTGCCGATTTTTAATTTTTTTCCCTGTGTGGCAGGAGTTCCTCCTGAAGATTTTCTGTGTGTTTCGGAACCTGATGAAGATGAGTGTCTTTCCTCGAGACTGGATGGTGATGAGGTTGCTCACCAGCAAGTAAGTAGAGAAGCAGGTGTAAAGTGTTGCCATTCTGGGGCAGTTAAAGCCTGGGGCACAGGGTTTTTCCTCAGACTGAGATGTGAGGATCGAGACAGGAATTCCTGGAGTGCTCGTCCTCATTCTGCTGTCGCTGTTACACTCTGGACCAAGCCTGTGTGTTCCTGGGTCTGTTAAACTCCACCAGTACTCTCAGAGGCAGGAGTTAAAAGCAGAGCTGAAGGAGCTGCCCTGAGCGTGAGGGGCCAAGGGGCCCAGCAGCTCCAGCACCCAGGGCAAGGCCCAGCTCCCCACTCCCGAGGGTGTTAATGGACCTCTCCCTCCCTTGCCAGGGAATCCCTGCATTGCACATCTGTATTTTCCCATAAATATCCCTTCTTAGCCGAGCAAGGAGAGGCACTCAGGTATTTGGGAAAAGGGCAAGCAGACCCCAGCCATGACACCAAAGCATTACATTAAGAATTCTTTCTCCATTCAGTTGCCATCTACCATTTTAATGCTCCATTTTATCTCAGTTTCTTGCTTCTGCTGGGTTCAGTACTGTGCCCTTTGGATTGGCAGCAGTGTTGAGCACAGGGTGGCTGGAATCACTCTCTAGTTTCCTTAGCTAAACTAGCTATGGAATTCCCACTGACTGACTGACAGCTGGAGGGTTCCCACTCTGAGGAAACACCATGGAAATGCTCCTAAAGGCTGCCTGCTCAGCTGAGCTGAATGCTCTGTGAGTCCACCCCGTTAATGAGAAGTGAAAGAAGTGGATTTCAGTAATTCAAGCGTAAAGATTCAATAAAGTTCTGAAGGAAAAGGAAAATCCACCTGAAACAGTAGCTCCCTCAGATGCTGCAGGTTACCTGTTCCCTTGGGCGTAATTTTGCCACAAACCTTTAGACTGACAGTTTCATTTAGCAGTGCTGCTGGAGTATTGCTTGCATGTGAGTCAGAGATGTACTCTTCTTTTGATACTATTGCTGCCTTATCTAGATGACATTTATTAATTCCTGAATTTATCACGTGCCTTGATTGCCTTTCACTAAGGTGTATTTAGCCGCCAACAAAAAATAACACAAAAATCAAAAACTGGCAAAATACTCACAAATATCTTGAGCTGAATGAGAGTGAGATTAAGGACCATTGTATAGTCAAGAACAAGGACAGCTCAAACTTTTTGAGTTACTCTTCTCTGGGGAAAAAAATCTTTCTGCTTAAAACAGGAGGAAAAGGAGTGTATTATTCCATTTCACTGGAGGTCATATAGCCCAGCTATGCAAAACAGACAGGATTTTAAATGCTCCTGTGTAAATGCTAAAAGTTACAATAATAGTGAAAGTTCATGATCTTGTATTAATTAGTACAAACTGTCCATTAAAGCATAGAAAGAATGATGGCTTCTGTGTAAATATCACAGTGATTACACAAGGAATGCTCATCTCTGTACCCACAGTAAAACCAGCACCAGCAACCACTCTGATATGTTGTATTCCAGATTCAAATGTTCTCTTTTTGTTTTCTTCTCTTTGTTTTTGGCTGCAGTATCATAGTTACAACAGTTCAGTACTTGTCTTCTGCCCTGCATAAGAATTTCACGGAAACGGACTTCGATTTTAAAGTAAGAATTGATTCAGAAAATGTTCTGACATCTTTTCCAACCAGCACTAAGGAAGGAACAGGAGCTGCCCTCTGCATTAGCTGATGATATTTGCAGCATTTATTAGAGTGTCTGTCAGGAAGATGACCTAACTGATAAAGGACAGGAATGGAATCTGCTGAGGAATTGATGGGGAGTAGAACAGATACAGTGTGAGATCAAATCAGGAAAATTGAGTCCCTCATAAAGGAAACAAGTAATTCCATAAGCACGGGGCTAATGGGGCGTGCTGTCTTCCAGACTGACGGATAATGCAATGTAAACTCAGGCAATGCTTTTCCTGAAGTTGGGGAATTCACGATCTTCCTCTCCCAGAGGTCTCTCTGGCTGATGACATAAAACCTGGAGGAAACATTACCCTAGGGAGTGTTGTCCCTGTGTCTGATGTAGTTGCAGATGGGCAGCAAGTTCAGTGTTAGTAAGGAAAAGCTGCCAGACGTGCACCTAGGGACAAGTGCACACACCAAGTTGGCAAAAAACTCATCTCTTTGGGAAAACAGACCAAATTATAGGGTTCTCATTCATGATATAAGGTGATCTCTGGGGATTCTTGACAGATAAAATCTGTTTAACCTACAGAAAAACAATTTAAAAGTTTGCTGAAGTCACCAAGTTTATTCATTCTTGTGCTCTGGTGCAAAGAGGAAAAGCCAGTGGCATTGCTTTTGTGGGGGTTTTAATTTCAGTTCCTGCCAAGGTTTAAATAAGCCACTTGAATCCTTAAGAGTTAATTTGTACCTCCATAGTAAGAGACACGTTGATGAAGTTACCCCTTGATTACAAAAAGAAGTCTTTCTCCACTTCTTTAAAACTTACTCTTGGAGTGTAATGTTATAAAATTCCTTCCCTTGTCACAGGTGTGGAACTCTTATTTCAGCCTGGCAGTTTTGTTTATAAACCAGCCGAGTCTCCAACTAGAAAATGCCACACCACCTAAGAGGAAGAAGATTCTGGATAAGTAAGGACATATTTTGTTGGGTTCCCACCTCAAAAAAGAGCCTCATTTTCCTACCACAAGTCTCTGTGATTTATTATGAAACCTAGGATGTGGAAATGCCTGGGAAATGAATAAGTAGATCTCCCAATACAGCATTCAGTGACTAGTCAAGTTGTTTGATATTCTTACATTGACATAAATGGGAATTGAACTTTTTTAACAATTTGATTATTTTTTCACATCACTGCCTTGCCAGTTTTTGTTCCCTGGGCAGCTGTGTCTCTGTTCTCTCTCAGGTACGGCGATATGAGAGTGATGATGGCCTATGAGCTCTTCAGCATGTGGCAGAACCTGGGTAAGTCTCTCTCTCTCTCTCACCTGACAACCAAAGCCAAAGGAAATCCCCATTTCTATCAGATTTTAAAAAATTTTTTTTAATGCTTTTTGGCACCACAGAATTATTTGTTTCTCTGAAGAGAAGCACTTCTCCCACCAAAACTCTCTTCTGCACTGTATTCTAGAGGAAAATAACAAAATGTTTGCTGATAGAGATCACAAATACAAGGATGTGAGAAGGCGTGAATCACTAAGAGAGCAAAGGAGTGACACAAGTCAGACTGGATAACTCGATAATGTGGCTGCAAAATATTCACAAAGCCAAACACAAACATTTTATGTGTAGGAATATAGGTAGGAGTTGCTATTCAAGAAACCAAAGACTACAAATGTACCATGCTGACAATCAGCTGAAGGGGAGCTACCTGTAAAATTCTATGAGTAAAAGAAATTTTGTAATCTTTGAGAAAATATGTAAGAATCTGGAGAAAGAGAAGAGAGACCATATTACTGTCACAGTGTTTTTCCTAAGTTCACCTGATTCTAGATTAGTTTGCCCAGTTCTGCTTTCTACAGCTAAAAGAAACAACAAAAACCAAAAAACCATAAAGCCAAGACAAGTTGGACAAAGTTCAGACAACAGTCAGGAACACTACAGAAGCAAGAAAACTGAACAAGCCTGGTCTGTCTTGCACAGCTAAAATGATACAGCCAGAACTGGTCACAGTTCAAAGGATCTGTGTGGAGAATAGAAGGCCCTCCAAGGTAACAGAGATCCAATACCCAGAAAATGACGCTGGACAAACTCATCTGAGAAGTGAGAAGCCAGTTTTAGATGTGAAGATGCAGATATTTATCCCTGGATGCTGTTCCAAATCAGGCTTTGATGAGTTTCCCTCTGCAGCAGTGCAGTAACGTGGCTCAGAAGAGACTGTCTGCAAAATGCCTCAGGTCCCTCCTGGAGAAGATCCACTTGGTCCCAGTCACGGGCAGTTAGGAAGTCGAGACAGCACTGAGGATCAAGAGCTCTGTAGTTCCTCGAAATCCAAATGTGCTCTGTTAACTGCCATTGTTCTCACCAGCCCTTTCAAAATCCTCACAAATTAGAAGTACCACTGGCCTCTTTTCCCCCAGTTAGTATGTTTTAGTTCAGTTACTTTTGACAGTTCCAATTCCTTTGCAAGTAAAATGCACTGACAGTTTTTGCTGAAGGCTTTCACAGTGAACTTAAAAATGCTCTTAGAGACTTTGCAGGAAATGGTGTAAAGCAAATACTGATTTTTCATTCATTTCAGGAATAGAATGTTTGCTTTTGTAATGCTCGTGCCTACTACTTTGTACGTGTCATTATTGCAAGGGCTCCCTATCTTCTCAGTGACAGAGAGCAAAGGCTTTAATTTAATTACAATTGTTTTGTGTTGTACAGGTGAGCACAAGATTCACTTTATTCCGGGAATGATTGGCCCCTTTCTGGGTGTTACACTTGTTCCACAACCAGAAGTCCGGAATATCATGATCCCAATCTTCCATGACATGATGGACTGGGAGCAGAGAAAGAATGGCAACTTCAAACAGGTGAGGGCACTTCCCAAGAATTCCTTTTCCTGCTCTGTCTGCAGTGTCCAGCTGGAAGCAAGGAGTTTGTATTTGTTGATCTGTTTCTGACCGTGAAGATGTCATGTAAATATATATAAAACAGGAAATTTGAGATCTACTTCACAAAACTATCACAAGACCCCCCCAAGATTGTTTAACCAGTTGTGGTAGGTTGAAAGTGCAAGTCACCCCAAGACACCAGTGCAAACAGCATTTCCCAGGAACGTGGGGAAGAGGAGGGATGTGCTCAGTATGTCACAGACGGAGAAAAGAATTTTCTAAGTGCTGGGCTGTCACTGCTCCCACTGGTTTCACTTAGATTATTAGTCAGCCATTAAATGGGTCAGACTGAAAACCAAAAATGGGGATGTAAAGACTTAGCCAGTGTTTGTGAAAGCAGGGCTCTCTGCTTCTCTGTCTTCAATTTGCAGCTAGGAAGTGGCATTGTGTAATTAAATCATTATACCATGCCTTGAAACAGACTTTGTAGCTGTTTTTATTTTCAGAAATTGCAGCAGCTCTCCTGGAAGGGTTAAGTCCAACAAGAGCTCTGCAGTTTCCACCTGCTGTGAGCTCTGATTGCAAATCAGGGAGAGAAATCTTCATCATTCTGTTTCCCAGTCGTGGTCAGAGAATTGCTTAAGATTTTCCACTGCAAACCAGATCCCTGAAGTGCAGAGCATTGCAAATGAAGGATGGGTTTGGACTGGGTCCTCGGATGACAGTGTTTCATTGTCATTGTGCTGGGGCAATACTGGGGGCAAGTATCTGCAGGGAAGTGCTCTGAAGGAGTAAATCACCATTAAATTATCATAATTCATGTGATTAATTATTCGCACAGTCATTAAAATGCCAGATCTAATCTATCATTCCAGGAGAATAGCAGACCTTTCCCATAACCTGATCTATTAAAGGCTGTGTGGAAAAGGATTATCAGGAGCTTGTTTTTCTTCCTCTTCAACTCCCGTGATTGCTACGATTGTTATTATTTACTATTATTATTATTGCAATAGCATTTTGATCATAGTTCTCTTTCCACCTGTTTTAGCATAACAGTAGAACAGTCTTTCTCTGGAATTTACAGTAATAAGCACCTACAGTCACCTTCGAGTTTCTGGGCCTGTTTATATTTTCTGTATCAAGATGAACTCTTCATAATCTTCATTTAATTTTTTATACTCACTAATGTATTCTAAACTACAGCTCCAAGGATATTTCTTAAATTACCTGTGGAGCAAATTTCCACACTGTTTTATGAAGCATATATTGTAACTTTCTAAGGTTAAAGATGAAATAATCATCCATATTAGTGAGAGTGAAATAAATATTTAAATACCACAAGAGATAATAAACCTCATTAACATTATCTGCTGGAACCAGGGAGTTATTTGCTTTCCAGTATAATGCTGGGTAGCCAGACACAGGCATTACTGATTTCTGTTGTCACTGTAGATCACAAACAAAGGGAGGGGTTTTTTTTAATTGTGAGCTTCTCTTCACCTTTTGAATATTCAGTTGTTTGCCAGAAAATATAAAACCCCTGAAAATTCATTTTCAAGCCCTTTTTAATTCTCTTCAGTAGTTCATGTTTTAACAAGGTTGTTTTTTTCAGCAAGGCTGGATAACAGTACAGTCTGTTGAGGGATGAAATCAGGTCTCCCTTTAAAGATTTCAGCAGCGAGAGCACCAAGTCCGTTTGTGCCACTGGCTGATTTGCTTTTCCTTCCCATCTTTGCTTCCTTTGCAATTTGACAGCTGAAAAACGTAGAGAAGCTCAAACTATGCTTGTCTTTAAATAAAAGTAAGCCATATTTCTGCAAATAGTTTCAGCCTTTAGGAGCCTCTGTCTTCACTAGTAGTGAAACTGTGTTTTCTGCAAGATTTCTGACTACGTGAAATTGTTTTGTTTAACGTTACATACGTTGATTTCCGCACTTTAATCAATTTTATGAGAATATCTGACATCACACTTGATATTTAGGGTGGGAATTAATATGTATTCAAAATCTTTGTAAGAGAAACATAATGATGCTGGTGTGGTTGTTTATATAGGTGAAAGAAAAAGCAGAAGTGTCATATAATCATAGAGAGGCTTAAAAAGTAGGGTTTAATGAACAAATAATCTTCCAATATAATGATGCCTGGGTGATTGCAAATCAATCACCCACCAGCAGAACCACCAGAGCAGAGAGCAGTGATGCTGGATATTCTGATGTAGCTCAGGATGCAGTTTACCTGATGTACTGTTTCATTGGAAGTGTTTCTGAGGGATGGATTTGGTCGCTTCTCCCTGCAGGTGGAAGCCGAGTTGATCGATAAGCTGGACAGCCTGGTGTCCGAAGGAAAAGGTGATGAGAACTACAGGGAACTCTTCAGCCTGCTGTAAGCTTTGCCAGTTCGTGCTCCTCGTGTTGTGCAGGGCCATTGCAAGAGTCCAGGCACTGAGCTGTGCAGCCACAGATCTTTGGGGAGGGCAGGAAAGGGCTTCTGGCAGGATTCCATGGAATGGCTCAGCGAAGTAATGCTGGAAATAATACAGAGACCTAAATTCTTCTTTGTCCTCTCTCTGTGACACCTAATAAAGGGCTGCACAGGTTATCATCCTCCTATCAAAAACTCATTTGCTGGAGGAGCCAGGGCCCCTCTCTTTCGATAACAGTGAGTGAGATCCTGGCCTCAGGATTGTTTAGAGAGACAGTGCGCTGTCTACAGAGTCAGGCCTTGTTAGAGCAAAGGAGATTTTCCTCAGCATTTTCCTTTGCTTCCTCCTGTTTTTGAAGGCCATGTTTTGGTTGACTCAACAGTTGCCAGTTGCTTCCTCCAGAGTCCATTGTGACACTGTATTTCCACTTCCCTTCACACCAACAAGTTGGACTCAGAAGGATAAACTTGAAGGTTTTATGTCTGACTTTACCCTTCACTACCTTTGATTACTGATCTGTCTCCGAATTTCATTTCGAGTGTTCCCAGTTTATTTTGAAAGGAATTATTTTGAACTCTTTACAGTCCAGAGCACTTAACCCAAATTTTTTAATATTCCAGTGAGCCAGAGAGATCATTAGCAGAATTTTGGCCATATATTCCAGACAATTTTACATGGCCCCTAATAGCACACCGGCTGTTTGAGGCATAAACCTTTGTTTTGCTGGAACCGATAATTCTATTTCTGAATTTGCAATTGCACATTCATTCATTTCAAGCTAGATAAGCCTGCCCATCCCATGTGCTTATCCTCAGGAAGTATGGAAATATATTCAGTTTGGATTTGTGTATATTCAGCCTTGGGAAGTCTTGGATCTTTTGTGTACAGATAATGTAAGTCTATTTCAGGGATAAAGGAAAGGAAATATCTATTCTTTTTTTTATTCACATGGCAAGAGGAATAGTGTGCCTTTGCTCCAGCTGAAGACATTTGTTACCTGAAATGTTAAGGATTCAAGGGCTGTAGCTTTTTACTCATTTTTAGATGATAGTGATTGGATGTATTACCAAGAAACACAGCCTGGATTTCCAGCAACCATTTAGATTATATGTGCCACTGACTTGTCTGAGAACAATATGAGGAGACAATTTGAGGAAAAAATCCCATAAATTAGTAAATACTGTGTGAAAAAAACAGTTGACCCTGAATTCTACTGTATCAACTCTACTGCTGAAAAGGGAATTGGCTCCCTCAGCTGTGAATCATCCTAGTACTAAAGAGTTTGCTTTTCTTCGGATGTTACACCCAACAGAATTTCTTTCCCAGAAGTGGCAAGTTCTTTGACTGGAAATCCAGTTTCAGGAAACTGGCATGTAAATTTGCTTTCTGTCTTCACTTTTTAAACAACACAATGTTTATCGTTCTCATTCCAGCCTTCTCTCTTCCTTCAAAACTGTGTGAGATGGGTGCTCACTCTATTGGCTATGCTAGGCAGGAGCAGATTGCTTTTGTTTCCAGTTTAAATACATTGTGATTCAGGGTTGCTTGGTTGCTGATTAGAGATGAAAGTTTATGGAGGGATGAGCAAAGAAGAAATACTTGCAGTAGGCTTGGACTCCTTTTCAGTTTCTGACTGCTGCTAGCAGTATTGAAGCTACAGGTAGTAATGTGGGAATCAAGTACTGCCATGAGTGATGGTCCTTTTCATATCTGTTAAATGGCAATGTGAGGCTATTTTCCCTTCTCCTGTCAATTCTGTAATTTCCTTGTCTTTGCTTCATGCTGCCTGGAGTAGAACCCAACTCTTTGGGCCTTATCCCAGGTAAGATGGTAATTCTTCTGGAATTTGTTTTATGAGGCAGAAACCACGTTGTCTGTATCGGTCTGCATGCACTGTACCATTTCCCTGGAAGCCTCACCCGCTGTCTTTCCATCTCCAGTTTGCTGGAGAAGATCGAGCAGGAAACTTGGCGGGAGACTGGAATCTCCTTTGTCACATCGGTCACTCGTCTCATGGAGCGTCTGCTCGACTACAGGTACCTGGCACCAGCAATAACATGTTCTCAGCATAAGAAGGATGTAAAGACATGGTACCAGATTCCTACAGGGAATATTTTTATTGACTATCAAGCTGCATACATGAAAGCCAAACTCATCACTGCTGGGTTATGAGCCAACATCCCAAATCCTCATCTCTAGAGCCCTTAATCTCATTCTCGTGTCCTCATTCCTGATAGTTTTGGACTAAGGTTTATTCAGGTTGCTACAACGTTAATTCCTTCCATCACTGAAATGGTCTCACCTAATTCAGCAAAATAGATGTTAAATGCAAGAGTGATCCCCAAAGCCTCATTGAACCAAGGTGTGCTGAATGCCTCATGCAGGGCTGGAGAACTTCCATCTGGGAACTCTGACACGTCAGCTGGTGGCTCATGGGCAAGATTTCACTACAAATTAGGCAGCCTTGGTTTAGTTTTGTACTGAAGTTTGCAGGACTGTTGTGTCAATGCAGCTGAGCTTTGACTTAGTTAGAAGGAAACATTTTAACGGGAGATTTATATATACACACACACTCAGAGGGGTTTTTTTTAATAATAGACAATTTGAACTTTTATAGAACTGCCCCAGATATTTCTATCTTTAGCCTTCTGACAAGAGTTCAAATAGTTTTTTCTTCTGCTGCTGCTCATTAGAGGTGAAACCCTCTGACTAGGCTGGGTGTTCTGCAGTCCCAAATCCTTTTCTGTGCTTTTTAGTTTGCTCTTTTTGTTATCCCTACCACCTTGATCCAATCTCCTGTTTTTTCCTGGCAACAACTGCTCTACAACCACTGTGCACAACCAGGTACTGGAGACACATTTAAAGGGAATGCAGGGGAGCTGCTTGGGGTTTTTTTTGGGGGGGGGCAGAGTGGGGGGTGTCGTGTGGTTTTGGTTTTTTGTTTTCTAATGATAAACAGCTGCCAGCAAGGCAGCTTTGACACACAAATACACGTTTCCATGCTTAATTGAGAAACACATACCAGTTTTTAAATCGATTTTCAATCTGCAGCAGATTTGTCATTCCCAGACCAGAAGAGGGAATTGGAATGTGGTATTGGAATTTGGAAATAGACAGGCATTTCTTAGAGTCCAGCTGCCAGTTGGTAGCTGTAGTAGTTCTCAAGATAGTTTGCTGTGTCACTGCTTTAAAAATTTAATCTTTTGTACTGTTTGAATAGAAATAATTTCTAAAATATACCGGAAACTAAAGATAAACTTTGTGATTTAACTTACCTATGCAAAAGTTAGAAATGTAGTCGAAATCCCTCGGGTTGTATCTTTCAGTGTGCCACACCAAACTGCAGAGCTGCATTTATACAAGCCAACCTTTTGACTTTGAAATGTTTACATCTGGATAAATAAGAGTTTTTTACTTTATAGTCAATCTTGCATTCAGATTATTTTTGACCAGTATTGTCTGATTTTTGTTCAGATTCTTGTAATAAATGAAGGAACAGTCATTTCAGGGGCTTGTTCTCCGATGCAAATGTGTAAGGGCACACTCAGTTCTCACATCATTTAAGCCATAATATGGAAGTTTTTCTTAGAGGAACTTTATAAAATGAAGTATATGATTATCTGTTGTTTGTAATCCACGGAAACTCTGGAAGATAAGATAGCTTCAAATTTATTTTAAAAGGACTGTTTTTGCAGATGTTTGTATCAACCTTGCTCTGCTTTCTTAGGGACTGTATGAAAGGAGATGAAACAGAAAACAAGAAAATCGGCTGCACTGTTAACCTTATGGTAAAGATGTTTCCTTTATCTCTTTGTATACTGTGCAATGTTGTTGAAACTGGGATGGGAAAGGCTGGGATAGGAATCTGTGTCAGGCAAGTGTAGCTTCAGAATCCAAGCATGAGGATTGTGAGGATCCTCTGGAGGCCACTGGTCCGACTCGCTGCTCAAAGCAGGGCCAGATGGGTCAGGCTTCTCAGGGCTGTGTCCAGCTGAGTTCTGTGTATCCCTGTGACAGAGGTTCTACAACCTCTCTTACCACTTCTTTCAGCTTTTGACTACCTTCATTTAAAAAAAAAAATCATGCCATGATAAAATTAGTGGGTTAGATCAGTGTGAATGTGAAATGAATTATTATTACTTTTCTTTCCCACTAAGAATATGTTCTCTTTTCAATAACTTTGCACGTGCACGGATGCTGCAGAGTGCTTGAATGAAGGGAGAGTCTCAAGAGTAACAACTCTGGTTTTTCTTTCACAGAATTTCTACAAATCTGAGATTAACAAGGAGGAGATGTACATCCGCTATATCCACAAGCTGTGTGACATGCACCTGCAGGCTGAGAACTACACAGGTGAGGGAGACATTCCACGGAGTCTGCTCGAAATCCTCATAACGTTTTTTAACTCTCCCAATGTTATATAATATCTGGTTCATTCTTTTGGAAAAAATTTGCATGAATCAGTTATGGCAGTTGGGAAAGGCAAGAAGCTGAGGCCCAGCTCCTTCCCTCAAGTTAAATACTGTCTGTTTATGCCTGCACGACCACATGATTATTGCATTGCACTCCAAATTTTACATTAAAGTGTTCTTTGAAGAAGATGGATCAAAAAAAAAAAATCACAACAGCGGAATGAAATTTAGAGGAAGATTAGCAAAACCACCATTATATTATCACTTGTCATATTTCCTCGCGTTGCAAGTGCTGAGGGAGCACTTGGAACGTGGACGGACTCTAATGCTGTGTTGTCCAAGCTCTGTTTACAGCTGCAGGCCTCAAATCCAGTTACAGATCTGAACATCTGACTGTGCATTTAAATCAAGTAGCTGGTAAAAAGAAACCTGACAGATTTGTACCTAAAAATCGCGTGCTGCTATTTTAAGTAATTGAATAATTTAATGGTCTTCTAAGACTTGAGATTTTTTTCTCAAGCTATAAATCAGAAATCGCAGACTGTTTCAGAAGCAGGTCTGTGACCTTTCAGTATTGGCTGTGTTTATTTGCTGTCATTGATTCAGTGCTCCATAATTGCCTTTCCTACAGAGGCTGCATTCACTTTGCTTTTGTACTGTGAGTTGCTCCAGTGGGAGGACAGACCTCTGAGAGAGTTCCTGCATTACCCATCTCAGTCAGAGTGGCAACGTAAGGAAGGTCTGTGCCGTAAGATTATCCATTACTTCAACAAAGGGAAGGTATGCCAACTTCTTCTCTCTTCCAGCAGCTTCCTTCCCTTTTCCTGACTGACTTAGGGCTTGCAAGCCATCATCTCAGTTCAGTAGTCTGGAAGTAAATTTGTATCAAAAGGGTTTTTAACATGACAAAATTGGCTCTCTGGACAAAAAAAAAGAGATGAGAAAAGGTATTTCATTATGTATGGCATTTGGAACGGGTTAGGGAGGCCAACAGGACAAACACCAAAATATTTTTAAACCTTTAAACCAAGCCTTGGCTCAGCTGATGTGGCAGAATGCCAGTTCCTCAGCTTTTGAGGGGTGGGATTGCATTTTGTGGCTGTCTATGCAAACTGCTGTGCTATGAATCACTCGAGGACTTGTTTTGTGCTTCAACTTACACAAGGAAATGGCAGGCAAAATGCTGTAGGGGTCTCTTTATTGAAAAAGATTTAAGTCCTTTCAGTGTCACTTATTTTAAAGTGATTTTCAATTAAAGTGCAGTTCCATCCACTGCACAAGAAGAAAATCAATCCATTTCAATTTCATATATTGAGTATGGGTTTTCTACAGTTAATTATATTTTTTTTCAATTACTGCAGAGGTAGATGTTTTAGTCCCTTGTGTCGTGGCATTTTGGGAACATTTCAGAGGTGAACCTTAAAAGTGACATCACCTGTTGGAGTATTTTCAAATTTTTCCCTTCTCTAGGAAGCTTATGTTCTCCTCCAGCTGATGTTGTTGGGAGATAACATCTGTATGCGTGCCTCGGGGTTGATTGTGCCTGGGATGGCAATGACAGTGGCATTAAATACAAATGTGATTTGGTTCATATGGGGCTGCCATTGCAGATAATTCTTTCCTAGTCCTGGTAATAGGGAGCTGCACATGGCAGAAACATTCTCTACAGAACCTGCAAAAGTCAGATTCCTGTGCGAAGGAAGAAATGGTCCATTTATGAGGAAGTGATTAAGATTTTTTTGTGTGTCTGCCAGAATTGCTCTTTTGTGACAACACTGCATATGGTTCTCTCATTTCAGAAATTTTCAGGGGTTTTCAGACTGCACTTAAAAATAAATTACTGGCTTCTGCAAATATTGCAGTACTGTACTGTCTGACTAGACAAAGATCATAGAGACACTATGGAAAGCAAGTGAGCATTTATTTTTGACAAAAACAGGGAATCCATATACACAGTGAAGGAGAGTAAAAATTGACTGATGTAATTAGGCTGTAAAACTCCTAAAAGATTATATAGAGTGTTAACCTCTTGAGGCTTTCTCCCCACTGAATGTTTTTGGAGTTACTTGATTTGTGTTTTAATCCTCCTTTATTGCAAATGGTAGCTGAATGATTAAATAATCCACTTAAGCAGTGTGTATGTCGCTCAGACTGTGGAAGTGAAAGATGCTGAGAAGCCAAATCCTCCTTTTCAGCACTCTTGCTGTGTGACAGGGAGCAGCTCAGGGAATGGAAGAAACCTGCTTCCCTCTACTCGTGTCTGACAGCTTCTTTCTGCACTATCCTGACATGGTCCCTCCTCAGGTCCTGCAGAGTGGGATTTGTTTTTGTCCTTCAGTTGCATTTCCGGAGTTCCATTTCTCATGCTGCCCCTGGCCCTTCCACCAAGTGAGGGTGTCAAGGCAGAGTGTAAAGGGTGGAAAAATTCCGCATTTGTTAATTGGAAAATTTTCTCAGCACAGGAGTGGGAGGAAAACTGGCCACAAGGGTGTCTTGTGACATGCCAGTGGCACAGCCCATGGCAGGCCTGGGGTGCTGCAGTGGGTGCAGAACTGAGCGACTCCCACCTTCAGCAGCGTCAGCAGCAGCCCTGTGCTGGGAAGGAACGCGGTGTTCCAAAGCCCTTTTAGCCTTCACTGGTCATGTGTCCCTTCCTGCTGATTTCTGCTAGGCTGTGAATTGGTTTATGGCTCAGCTGGCAGCGTGTGCAAGTACATAACTTAAAATGAAGATATTTTTAACCCGCGGTTACAATTTTGTCCGTTAAAACTCAAAAGTTCTCTAGTTAAAGACATCTGTGAATGGAACGGTTTGAACCTGACTGATCGTGTTTCTGCACGGCAACAGCTCGAAAACTACACAACCCTTTTCTGTCCAGTTCACTGCTTGATTTAACTGACAATTCTGACCAGCTCCCACCATGGCACCGCAAGGTCTGTTCTCCTTAGAGCCAGCCAAGTGCGCACAGAGACCCAAAGCAGTGTTTGCAAAGCACTTCGTTTTTGATCATGTGCTCCACACCCAACACTTGAAATCATTTCTCTTGTATACCCTCGTGGGAATAATTTCCAAAAGAAATCTGCACATTGAGATGTAAGTGAATAATGGCTGACATTCAGAAGGGTTGATTGTCTCTACCTGTGCCCCCTTGAGTGCAGTCAGCTGAGAGTTGCTGGTGCCATAGGAGAAAGCTGCAATAAATGTCCTATGAATGTGGCTTTCAAGTAATACATAACATGCAAACACATCAGAGGTCAGCAAAACAGAAAGCACCAATGAGGGAAATTACCAGTGGAGACATCAGGAAGTTATTTGAAGAGGGAAGTGACACTTGCATGTCACATGGAATTACATATTGAATATCTATACTGTGAAGATGTTACTCATTAACATCACAAATTTAAAACTGAAGCTCCAGTGACTTGGATATCCATTCATTCCTTTTCCTTTCAAATATCCACAAACCCCTTTCTCTTTAGGAAGTTACCTGTGTATTGTTTTTCTTCACTTCTCTAGCTCGTCTTGTATCCGCAGAATACTCAGGTAGCACAGTGGAGTTTCTTGGTGTGGAAACTGAAACAAAGAGAGAGCTTGAGTCAGGATGACAGGAATGGTATCAAGGTACATGTAGAAGAGGTAGCATAAAGAGAAATCAGATGTGGTTACATGTTGTTAATTTAATTGACATCAGAAAAGGAGCATGAAAAGGTTACATCCCTCAGATCACCTGGAGGGAAAACAGCCAGCGAGCGTTCTGCTTCTGTCCAGAACGCAGATTAGAGAGTTAGGCAGGCTTTAGTCACAGCATCCCATTTGGAAGTAAGACTGCTCACACTCTCTGTGGAAAAAAAGCCATTTATTCCTGGCCAGATGTTTTAGGAGAGACTTTTCTTTTCCATCCTTTCAAGTGAACATAGATCAGCTGAGGACTGAAAATCTGTATATAGTATCTCTGTGAAGAATGCTGCAACCTATAAAAACTGCAGTGGTGTTTGAGTTTGCAAATACAAATACTTAACTGACTATCGTTGATCCCAATTCAGTGGATCAGTTTGTGTGTCGTGGACTTTGACAACCCATGGCAAAAGTCCTGTTAATTTGAGATCGCAAATACCTCAGTAAGATTCAGAGCAGTCAAGAAACTGGTCTTTCAGTTCCTTTCCTTTTGTATCTATTGTTTTGATCTAAATAAATCTCAGGCTTCCCATTCTCCCAAAATGCAAATACTATCAGAATATCCAAATTGATTCTGATACAATTTTTTATTTAGCAAGTTTTTATTGAAGTTTTTGTAATTACTTGAAGCTAAAGAGTTGCAGCAAGGAAGTGGTAGTAAGGATGAGGGAACAGACGCTACAAATGTGGGCTTAAAGGGAAACACTGTAAAGTACCTCGTACATTAAATCAGTGTAGAGATTCACTTTTTTATATGAAGGTACATGTAACCAGAAAACCTGTTTCCATATCAAGAGCTAATATTTTACATAATTGCTGTTAATGACTTACCAATAATTTGCAATATTGCTATTAATATTCTTAAAACTTCAGGTGATAGTCTAACTCACACCTTAATTTTGTTTTCCCTACAGCAGGGGCCCATGTAAAACAACTGGCAAATTAGCCCAGTAATGCATAACAAAAATTAATCCAGTAAAGGTTCAACTGAGACCTTGGTGTTCTAAATCCTTTACCATAAGCATGGTAAGAAACAGCCACTCCCCCAAAAGGCTTCCGGTCTGTGCAGGTAAAAGGTGATGGAAGAGGAGATTTCAGTGTAAAACAAGCTCTCCAAAAAGCCCCTCGAGGTAACAGGAGAGTCTCTTTCTCAGCGTGGGTGTGCCCAAGGTGGGGCTCCCCCTCCTGATCCCTGGGATGATGAGTATGGTGTGCTAGGAGAGATTTATTGTGTGGGATTGGGAGCTTAAGAAATGAGTGTGGCTTTCTGAATATGGATATTGACTCACTGCAGTAATGCAGGTCAGTTCTGAGGATGTTTTGTCTGTGTATTGCAGTGTTCCCACTGCCTGACAGTTTGTGCTTTCAGTGGGAAGCAACAGCCTGGGAAGGGGAGCGCTTTGCTGGGGAGCCAAGCCCTAACTCTGTACTCCAGGGAGTTCTAGTGCAGGAAGCAAAGGAGCTGTTGGGGGTGGGTTGAAGGGGTGTCTAGCAAGAAGAAAAATTGTTAGTTTTATTATCTTTCTCCAGATAAGTTCCCAGTCTCATAAATGAACTGTCAGAACAAGCAGTGTGTGTGTGTAATTTCCACGGAACATATGCTTCTGTTCCCATCTTTTAGAAGGAATTGATCTGCTATTTAATGGAAATGGTTTCGTCGCATTGCATTTTCACATCTAATCTCTACCATTTCATACCAAATGAATTCCCAGAACTGAGTTTCCATTTTCCTCTCAGCTGAGCTGGCAGTAGCATTGTGTTTGCTGTGAGTGTGATTTGCTTTGGCCCCGCAGAGCTGGGAGTTCGGCATCCCGCTGTGCCGAGAACTGGCCATCCAGTACGAGAGTCTCTATGATTACCAGAGCCTCAGCTGGATCCGGGTAAGTGGCAGCACCTTCTCTCCTTGCAGTCTCTTATATCATTCCCCAGAGCACTTTGCTCTCCTGTCAGAGCATTCTGAATTTAAAAAAACAACCACATTCCTTATAGAATTCCATGCATTCGCAGTGACTCCTTGCCATTGATTCATACTGATGACTTTGTAGGTCCACTGAAATAATTCCAAAGTCTGGTAGCAGTAGAATCCCGTGAGTATATGGAGACAGCACACACACACAGGAGCTGGGCTTGCTATTGCAACGGCATATTTACATATATTTTTGCATAAAATATTCTATTTTTTAATACATATTTCATTTTAATTCTAAAAGAATCAAGGACGGCTTGTGCCTCGGTGAGATAAGATGAACAAGAGAGAAAGAACGAAGAAGGCAAATGTTTATGGCATTCTTATCAGTTTACAAGGATCTGGTCCTCTGGTATACAACCAAACACGTGATGAAATCAGGGCACATTTGCAGCATCGTGCTTTAATCAGAAAAAGCTGAAGATCCTGTTGTTATTTAAAAACTTTCTGAATGTGAAAATAGTTCATCTCCTCCTGTCCCCTGGGGTAACATACCTGTATCCAAATTAGAGATTTATGCTGCGTGGATAAACACAGTGGTTTAAATTCTCTTTTTAAAAAGTCCAGTTTATTTTTATCTGCAGACACCTGTCTAACAAGGTCAGATAAACTGCACTTCTGAAGAACCTGTTCTCTCCAAAGTGGCTCCAAAGAGAGCACATGACCAGCTTGGCTGTGCACTCTCTGTGCCATTCACATCGCCACCACTTTCCTTGATGCTTCCTGCAATGACTTTGGGACTTTCTCCTTTGTAGAAAAGGAGTTCATGTGTGCGGGAACTGAGCACAAACTGGGATGCAATATTGCAAGTTAGGGTTCTTTGCAGTGGAAGCAGTGGTGTCAAACTGGTTTTCCTCCTTGAAGAGCCATCTTTTTGCTACAGTGAAATTCCTGTGAGCCTTTCAACGGAGCCACAAAACCAGTTATTGGAACTAGAGAAAAGTGCTTTTCCTCTTTCCAGCCGCCTTTTTCTTCCATGTTAAATCTTCTGGTGCACAGAGCTGTAGAAGATTTAATTTTGTTTTATCCTTTTTCATGCCCCTCAACTCAATTAAGGCAAACCCAATTAGATGTAATTTTCCAGGCAGTGGTATGGATTTTGATCTGTTGGAGAGAATAGGACACTGTGAGCCAGGCAACACGGATCTTAATCTCAGCTTTGCCATTAATTCTGCAATGCAAAGAAAATTACATGCAAGACCTGTTTAATTTAAAATAAGATAAACCAGGAAAAATTCATATGTCATCTCCCAAAATGTAAAATGAGTATGGTGATATTCTAGTCTGTTCCACCACGTAGACTGGTTTAATTAATAATTTTTATCTTTAACAGAATTTTGGTCTTTTCATAAAAAATTGTGGGGGCAAAAGAGTAATGTGATATTTTAATGAGTCTTGAGATGTTAATGTTTTAAGTGCAGCTTTAAGGGTCTGATAGCAGCTATCTCTTTCCTCCACAGAAAATGGAAGCTACCTATTATGACAATATCATGGAACAGCAGCGCTTAGAACCGGAGTTTTTCAGAGTTGGTTTTTATGGTCGAAAATTCCCGTTTTTCCTGCGGGTAAGCCAAACTTAGACAGGATGTGACAAAGTGACCAGGCTCAGAGAAGCTGTTAAGGCTTTGTATTTTTGTTTTGGAGATATGATGTCTACATTCAGCACATTTTTTTACGCCCGCACAAATAAAAACAGTTTTCTGGCTGAACTGAAGGATGCGGTCCACTGGGAATGTTCTTGGGAACAGAGATCAGAAATTTGACTCACGCCGCTGTGAATTTTTGATGATCTGCAGATGCAGCACAAATTGCCTCTATATTAAGCAAAACGCTGTATTGCAGCTATGTTGGGTCATTACAACTAATTTTCATCATCTCAAATTATCACACTTTAAAAAAAGTCTCACTTGACAGAATTCTAATCCCAGCCTGATGACTCTTATGCTGTGTGCAAGTGAAAATTTCCTCTCTTCAACAAAAAGCCAAACAGCTTCTTTGGACACGTCCTCACTTGGAGCTCATTGTCTGCTGGTGTACCAATCCATTTAAAAAGTGAAATTTTCTTCTTTTCCTAACGAGGAATCAAACTTTAAATGGGTATTTGTTTATACAGTGTCTTGTTGCTAGTTTAGAGCAAGGAAGGAATATCATCTGACAACTGCTCCAAGAGCTGCCTGCAAATTGATGGCAGATGCCATCGAATGTGACAGGGCAAGGTAACTGGAAGCTTTCAAGGACTGGAGGTACATGGTTTGTGTTCTCTTTGAAGAAATGGTTTGACAAGAGGTGGCACCAATCGAGGTACACAGGATGAAGCCATACAAAGCCAAGCCATTTTGAAAGCTGCCCTCTTAAACTTCCCTCTGATTATGAAGTTGTTTGTTGCTTTTTTTATCAAGGATTTCAACACTGGGGTTTAATTACAGTCTTTAATGGGAACACAGGCAGGGGTAATAAAGGCAAGTTGAAATTAGTCAAGGAGAAGAAATACCAGTGGATAAAGGGAGGTGGCTTCATGTTATTTGAAGGTGAACAGTGCCAGAATCAGAGAATCACAGAATCATTTAGGTTGGAAAAAACATCCAAGATCATCGAGTCCAACCTTTGACCAATCACCACCTTGTCAACCAAACCATGGCACCAAGTGCCACATCCAGTTGTTTCTTGAACACCTCCAAGATGGTGACTTCATCGCCCCGCTGGGCAGCCCCTTCCAATGCCTGACAACCCCTTCCATGAAGAAATTCTTCCTAATGTCCAACCTTAACGTCCCCTGGTGCAGCTTGAGGCTGCTTCCTCCCCTCCTGTCCCTTGTCCCCTGGGAGCAGAGCCCAACCCCCACCTGGCCACCATTTCCTGTCAGGGAGTTGTAGAGGGTGAGAAGGTCCCCCTGAGCCTCTTTTTCTCCAGTCTGAGCCCCTCCTCCCTCAGCTGCTCCTCATAGCATTTAGAATGCAGCAGCCTGAAGCAGTGTATAGAAACCCCTGCAGAGGAATCCAAGGAAAGGACAGGTGCTGCAGTGTGAGCCAGGAGCTGCCCTTTCATGAAGCTCTCCAGAGAAAACTGACAATTCCTTTTTTTATATCTAACAACAAATGTTTCAGCAAGTGAGTGACAACAAAGTCCTCACGGCACACAAGTGTTCCTAACATCTGAAGTACTGTCAGTGACTCGAGCTTGTCTTTTTATCTTGTGGATCCTCACTTTTACCTGGGATCCTCCATGGCCGATGTGTTCGACACTGCTCGAGTTTCCCGTGCTCAGCCCTGACTCTCTGCAAAGTGCTGTAACAACGTGGATCCTTGGCTGGAGACATTACCAGCGAACACGAGCGTACATAATTATAATCCTTGTTAATTCTGCAATTATATTTGGTAGCAGTACTTCTGATAGCAGATTACTAATGTAGCAATCTCATTAAAAGTTATCCTCCTCCTTTCTCTCCCTAATGATCCATACAGCACACACATTGTGGAGCACGGACTAAGCCCATTAGCAGTCACATCAGCATGGATCACACTGTAAAGAGATTGGAAGCAGCTATTCTAGAGAAGAAAAAGATTTACATGGATTTAAAATCTTCAAATGGATACGGGAGTGATTTAAAGTGATCGAATAACTCCGAGACCTTTTCTCATGCATTTTTCTATTGCTGTATGGCTTAAGACAGAAAATAACCACTTCTTTCTACATCTTTGATTTTTAAAGACCCCTTGTCTAGAAAAGTCATTGTTCGTGTTTCTATGAATTCTGCATCTATTTCTAGCCTTCCTACATAAGTAAATTTAAATTAAAACTGTCCATATCTTCCGTCTACCAGAAGTTCAAGTAAGGCCTGACAAGGCATGTTTTGAGATCTTGTGTTGGCATCTGTCTGAAAAGTCTTATTAAATTTAGCTTTGAGGTGTTTTCAGGCCATTATTTTTAGAATCACAATAACTTTATTTATAGGCTTACAGTTTTCTAGATTGCTGCAATCAAAAGCTAAAACAGAGAAAACAGTAAGTGTCATGAAGAGATTCACCTTCAAACATGGGCTCACTCCAAATTTAATAATAGCTGCAAAGTTTGAGCATTACAGACTGAACTGTCAGGATTCCTCATGTGATTCTTCTCCCAGTCCATTGGCTGCTGTGACTGATTCATACAAAGTGACACATGTCACAGCCAGAACATGAGATCCTTTTCAGAAAGTTGAAATGCAAAGCCAAAGATAACTTCCACTCCTTGGCTGTGTTTTATGATCTGGTTTTGCAACTTTCCCTTTGATTTTGCTAGATCAAGATCAAGAACTGCTTGGCCACGTCCCTTTTTCCAGAGCAATTAAAAACGCATTCTTGAATACACTGCAGCTTCTAAATGCGAGAAATAAAAGGCTGCTCTTGTTTGTTAGATTTTTTAAATTGTTTTGTAAATGTGAAAAACCTCCCTGTTGTTCTAGTTATTGTGTGTATGAGGGTTTAAACTACCAGAATTAGAGAATTTGCCTGCCTTGATTGGTCTTGCACCAGGAGATATCAACACTGATGAAAATTGTGGTTTGTGAGGGTTAAGACACTGGAATACAATCTTCACGACACTGAGGACTTTAGAAATCTTGTATCATGCTGTTCAGAGTTAGAGATGGCTCAAAAAGCATCCAAGAACTCTGCACAAGTGGTTTAATGCCTCAAGAGTCATATCTAAATGCAGCTTTCCATTATTAGCAGAAATGAAATTTTGTTCATCAAGAGGAAAGTGCTTTTAGGGCCGAAGGGGAATTTGTTAAGTGGCCACTGAGAATTCTTGGTAAAGCTTTTCTGTATTACTGTACTATAGACAGGGGAGTTCCTGAGCATGTATTGTTCAGCATGATCAGGGCTGGGTTGTATGGCTGTGATAATACAGCAGTGATTAAGCAGTGATTTTTGTGAACAGTTTGTTGCAACTTCTCTCTAAGGAGCACTGATAAAATGATAAACATACATCTCCCTCCATTCTATGAGATCCTCAGGACTTTTATCCATCTGGTGTAAATTACATTTGACAGCAGCTTTCTCAGCGTAGAACAGCCAAGCTGGTGACTTAAGGTTTAGTCGATACATTTCAGTGCAGTCCAATTAAAAATAGTGCCTTTTCTGAAAAGCAGGTGAGAAGGGACCACAAGACTGAATGTTGGGTGTGCCTGAATCAGAGGCATTGTGCTGTTCAGAGATCAGTGGAATAGTCTCCTCATTCATCACTTCTTCACGAAATACATTGTGAAGAAAAAGGAAGCGATAAAATACATCTACTGTGTTAAATGCACATTTTACTCTCACATTAGCATATTGCCACTGTCATTTATCTTTGGTTTTGAAGTAGCATTTAAAGTGAGATAAAAGTCAGTAGAATTTAACTTACTTTTAAGGACCCTAATTCATGCTTGTCCTTCTTGCAGAACAAAGAATATGTGTGTCGGGGCCACGACTATGAGAGGCTGGAAGCCTTCCAGCAGAGGATGCTGAGCGAGTTCCCCCAAGCCATCGCAATGCAGCACCCAAACCACCCCGATGACTCCATATTGCAGTGTGATGCCCAGTGTATCCTTCTGTGAAAGGGCAAAGTTTCCCTGGAGCTGAGGCAGAGCACAGAGGCAGAGCTGGATATGGACAAAACCATCACTGTTTGCAGCAGACGGTGACTGGTTCGTTGTGGGATGTGCGGTCACTTTTTATTCAGGGAGTAATACAGGTCATGTTCCATGCAGAAGGGAAAGGGCTGTGCTCGGTCACATCCATGTGTTAATACTGTACCAACAGCACTGGCGTCACGCACAGTTTGTGTCCTTAAGAGTGTTCCTGATACCTTCTCTTGGCCAATATTTTGTTGGGAACAGGTACTAGTTCCAAAGCGCTATTTTCCATTCTGCCTTTTTTTTTTTACATCCATATTTTACTTTTTTGCAGTTTCCCTTTCTTTAAAACTGCTGAGCCCTTTTATACCCAAGGCTTTGAATCTCCTTCTTCTCATTGGTCGCCTGTACTGGGATTTGGTATAACCAGTGCAATGCTCAGTGCATTTAAGGACTGAACCACATCACATTTAAGGGGACTGCAGGGACTTTGGAGAGCTTAGTCATGGAACCCGCTCTCTCTGGCTTCTGGGAGAACAGCCAGGATACTGTGCAGGACTAGAACCATAAGGACACTGTCAGCAAGTGCAGCCTCCTGCCATGGGTTGCTGTTTCCTACCCGTCTTTCCTAACACATGGATAAAGCTTTCTTTGACTGCAGAATTACCAGATTTACAGATCTATGCAGTGACTCCCATCCCAGACAATATAGACGTGCTGCAAATGGACCGTGTCCCCGATCGCATCAAGAGCTTTTACCGCGTCAACAACATCCGGAAGTTCCGCTACGACAGACCCTTCCACAAGGGCCCCAAGGACAAGGAGAACGAATTTAAGGTAGAAGTAGCAAATAAGCAGTGTTTGAGTGTTCATCTCTTCAAGGTGAATACTGTCTTGTTATTTTATGCTGATAGAGCCTTTCAGGTAATCCTGATTTGATAGCCAACGATACCACAGTAACTCAAGTAACAGGTTAAGTCCATGGTCTGATTGAATACTGTTGAGTCCTGACCCAATTAAAGCATTGTCCAGTTTAAAGGTGAGTTATTTTAGTGCCAGGAGCAAGGATGGGGTTTTCTTGTTTGGCTGGACTTTTTTATTACTGACACCTAAGTCTACAATGTCTTTTTGGGTCCCATGACCCGACTGGTGGTCGAGTTTTCAAATTTAACAGAAATGTTGAATGTGTTGTTTCGAGCATACTGAATTCCTGGTTTGTTGTTTAAGTGACTTTCAGGAAGACCTTCTACAGAATTCATGCTCGGGAGGTTAATGTATTCTTTTCTGAACTTCGCCCCCTCCGCACCTGTAGTAAGAGTACAGATGATGTGGTTGTGATTCACTGTGTTCCTCACAGCCTCAATTACTCCTTGCAGAGCTTGTGGATTGAACGTACCACTCTGACCCTGACTCACAGTTTGCCTGGGATCTCTCGTTGGTTTGAAGTGGAGAGAAGAGAACTGGTAACATTCATAGTTCCTGTAACTGGGGGTTGAAATGATGAGTTACCGAGGACATGGGATAGGCAGCTTAAAACTCGTTGGGCTGAAATCTTGTCGTTTAAAATGGTGTTTACCAAGGATTAAATACATCTGTTTTCTACCACTTCACCTCAATTATTGCTGAATGTAACCAGGGGAATTATATGAGGTAATAGTATAATGGAGACAGTGCCAAAAGGATGGAATAATTGCAGTGCTGCCATGTCTTCAGTGTACAGAAAGACGTCTATAATTGCAGCCGAGTGACCTGAAATCCAGCACTGCCAACAGTGGAGTTTGTTAATGTAGCTAATTTTCTACAAAGCAGTAAAAGCGAAGGCAGCTCACTGAACAATCCTGGAGTATCGTTTTATTACAAGGAAGATAATAAATCTCAGTGAAGGGTCCACGGAATTAAGTATATTTTATTGCCTTTGAGGTTGAAGTAAGTCCTTTGGAAAATGCCATTCAAGTGGTCGAGAACAAAAACCAGGAGCTGAGGACACTGATAAGCCAGTACCAGCATAAACAAATGCATGGCAACATTAATCTTCTCAGCATGTGTCTGAACGGAGTGATTGATGCGGCCGTTAACGGGGGAATTGCACGGTACCAGGAGGTGAGCCAGGCTCTGTTTCCCATTGAGTATCACCCTTCTTCAGTTTTATCTGCATTTCTGTTCCAATGACAGTATGGCTTCATAAGATATGAAATTCTCATGTGCATTATCTAAAGATGGGGTTACACCCACTACTTGGTTATTCTGCATCAGTGCTTGCATAGCCACACACAAGGAGGCTCCAGGGGTGGAGCTGGGATCTCACGTGGAGGTAGGTGCAGGTGACAGTGGGGTTTCTCAAAGATGACACTTGGCTTACCTGGAAATCCTCACTTGACAGGTAAAACAGTGAAGCAGCTTTTTTTTATACTGCTTACATTATAAATTCATTTTGCAGTAGGGACTGGTGGTAACTGATTGAGTCTGGAATCAGGAAAAACCACTAATTCATGCTATCGAACCATTATCTTTGCTGATGGGCTAATTTCAGACTCGCTGTAGAACTAAAGTGATCTTAAATACAATATGTTATCTAGCATAATCTCTGGCAAGCTGTTCCTTAAACTGAGCATTGCAAAAGGTAGGTTTAGGGTAAAATACTGAAAAATGGCAGCAGTGGTTCAGGGGTGTGGGATGTGTCTTCCCAACGGAGCCGTGGAGAGAACGCTCTTCAGGCTTTACATTAGTTGCCAATTTACTCACGAAATTCCTTTAACTTTAGGCAGTTATGCGAAGGAAACTATAAAATTCAAATAACTGGAAGATACAAGGCTTAGTGGTACTGCTCATCACTGTCACAGGGGGAAACTTGGTCAGAGTCATGATTCAACAGAACCGTTTCAGCTGCCAAGACCATTTTCTCTCCATCCCAGAGTGCTAAAAACCAATAAAATTAAACTCTGCTGTTTTCTTAATATATTTAGTTTTCCTAAGATTTTTGGACCTTTTCCTCTCATCCTTTGACTCCAAGTTATGAGGAAACACCTTCCAGTAAGCAAAAGGCACTTTTTTTTTCCTTTTCCTGCAGGCCTTTTTTGACAAGGATTATATCACAAAGCACCCCGGAGACGCAGAGAAGATCACCCAGCTGAAGGAACTCATGCAGGAACAGGTACTGTTTTTCAGGTGCAGAAGAACATTGCTACATTGTCTGGATTCATCAGCAGTCAGTGTAAACATCAGAGCCAACTGATTCATTCAGAAGCAAAGATTCTTGGTGCAGGAGACCTAAATACATTCAAACAAAAAACAACAAGAGGGAGGTGGGCAAGGGGATTATGACAAGTCATTCACCTTATGGGATGTGAGGCGAAGCTCAGCTGAAAGTACATTAATTTTGTTTTCTCCATTTATTATCCAACAGACATCTTGCTGCGTTTCAAGCCTGCCATTCATTTTTGGCATTTTGAATTATGTCTTCCCAGCAAATTTCAAAGATAATCAGAGGCAGGACAGGTCAGGCTTGAGATTAAAGTGGCAGAGCCACATATGAAAATTTAATGCCTATTTATATTATCTGCAGTTTTATTCTTCCATAGTGTCTCCATGAAACATCTTGGTAGATAAAGCTGCGGGATGCTTTGATGGGAATGAAATCAGATAATCACATCCCTCTTAACTGAAAGTTTGGCAAGATACACCCCATTAAACAATGTGCCCAAATCTGAATAGAGCTACTAGGCCTCTTTCTTCAACAAATCACTGAACTGCATTTCAGATTCCCCATCTGTAAAATAACGCTTATCTCCCTTCAATCCTCAGGAGATGTTTGAAGATTAATTACTTATTGTTTGTACGGACTTTGGATCATGTAGGGAATTACATACATCTTAAGCCTCCTATCATTGCTATTTTCTTTCATCTGAGATCTTATGTAATCTCATTCAATCATTAATATTATATGTTTGACCTTTGAAAAAGTGACCTTTAGAAGTAACTAATGAGGAACAGGAGGAGTGAGTGCGTGTGCCACACTGCCGCTGTTCAGCTCAATTATCAGAAACTCCTTTTAGAAGTCTCTGTTGGCAGCTCAGACCCCGTCTCTGGCACTGGGAAGAGGCATTTCTTTGTCGCAGGGCATTATCTGTGTGAGGGCATAATGCTGTTCACTCTGCAGAGAGAATCTAGCTGGTATTTTTTTTGCTGTTATCTCCTAAGAAAAGCAATGCAACATGACACAAATGTACTTGTCTCACACTTAAGTACTTGTTGGAGTAGTATGAACTTGCCAGGACTCCAAGGCTTGCTTAATTACCAGCAGTCTTGTAATGGACAGTGGCATATTCCTTGCACGTTGCCAGAACTGCAGGACAGACTTCTGTTTTCTCTCCTAGACACAATTTATTCGGGTTTCTGATGTTGCATTTTCTTTTTCATAGGTACATGTCCTAGGAGTAGGTCTGGCAGTCCATGAGAAATTTGTACACCCCGAAATGCGTCCCCTGCATAAGAAACTGATAGATCAGTTCCAGATGATGCGATCCAGCCTGTACCATGTAAGCCAATAGTCACTTTTCCCATTTTTGAATTATATGATTAAACATCTGTCAGTTGCAGTAAGGTTCACAAAAGAACTGGGGCTGATACAGCATTGATTGAACCTACTGGACTGCCAAATTACCAAAGGAATTCTTGATTTTTGTGCAAGAAGGCAGTCGTAGAAAATACGTTAACTTGGCCTTTCAACAAGAATTGTTAATATTTGTATGTTCTTTGTTGTATCACAGAGCAACTGTAAAGCTTAATTTTCAGTTGCTGTCTCACATGGCAGAAAATTATGAAGACAGAGGAAGATTAACAGGAGGTGTTGGATGTTGAGCTTTTCAAAAGAACTGTCATAATTGGAAGTAGCATGACATGAAGAAAACGTGCAGTTTTCCGTGCCTGACTTAGCTGAAGTGTGTTTGCTCTGCAGGAGTTACCTGGTCTGGATAAGCTGAGCCCAGCCTGTTCTGGCTCCAGCACCCCCCGCAGCAATGTGCTGGTGTCCCACGGCCCCATGAGCCCAGAGAGCATAAAGCTGGTGCATCGACACAGGTACCCCCCTCTTCTTCCCAAAGATCCAGGGTCTCTGCACACTGTTCCACCAAGGTTCCAGGATCCAAGGAGTGCTTAACAGTACTGCAAGAGGGGCAGCATGAGTTTAGGCACAAGTGCCTTTTGTCTTCATTCAGTGCTAATTATTGAAGTTTGAGAATTGGAATAAGGAAGTTGAGAAATCCAACTTGCAGTAAATGCTGAACACTTCCAGGTGTGACTCCAGCACTTTACTTACTGTAGAGGCAGAAACACAAACCTGCCACTCGGTTCTCCACACAATCTGACTTTGGAGGTCCCAACCTCTCCTACTTCTGTTACGCCAACAGCAAATAATTGAGTTCTTATCTACCATAAAAAGAAAATTGGATGGCTTGTTTTAGAACCCAATTCAATACGTACCCATTTTGAAGGATCAAAATTGTTTAACATCATTATTTTTATAATTCTGACCAAATCAGAAGCCAAATACAAGAAAGGCTGCCAAGGTGTTTTGATCAGAACATCAAAACATGACCCCGTGGGTGCTTTTTCAAACTGAATGCCCATATATTAAATCTGAGATAATGAGAGAGGATAAAAATTGGGATTATAAGGACAAAACAGTGGGTTTTGTATCCAGCCAACATTGCTTATTTGAAAATGCTAATTGCTCTTCTGTGCATATTTTTCTTATTGGGTCACTATAGTTTAGCTGGTTTTAAAGCCTGGCATGAAAAGCTGTGGAAAGTTGGTCCATGAATCCAGGATGGTGACATTCTTTATGCTATTGAAACTGAGGAGCTTATACTGCTCCCATGGCTTAGCAGTTGACAAACAGTGTCTGGGTGATAACGTTTTTTTCCCTCAAAATTCCTCCCTTTGTAAAGGCTTTTTTAGTTTTTAGGACAAACTAGGGAAATACTAGTGTACAATGTATTTGTGTGTATGGTTCAGAGTGACAAAGAAAAGCTCATTTCCTGAGGGAGATCAGGGTGCAGCCTGCACACCAGTTGGGCTGTATTATTTTACTGTTCACTACAAAATTGCCTTCAACTGTAATGCTGAGGCCCAATGCACGCCATAAGGAAAACTGGATTTTGACCTGTGTGTCTTGTGCTTGGATTCTTTTGGAATGTTTTTTTAAAGCTGCTCCCACTCATCTTAGCATTAAAAATGAGAGTGGTTTCAGTGTGTTCAGTTATAAACAAAACAAATACGCACCCAAGGTCATGACGTGACATTACCCTGGGTTGGAGTTCTGAAATTCGACATCCTATGTACTATTCCGTTTTACCTGTAATCTTCTTGTCATTTCTTTCATATTTACTCACATTTATGGATTTGTTTGAGCTTATTTGGCCTGATTTTTCAAAAGTGTTTGACATCTAGAGGTGACCTAAAGCAGCAGGTAACCGCAGGTACTTACTAGTTTGGAAATAAATCAGGTTTCACAAACAGGTTAAAAAAATAATTATGCCCTTGCTCTGTCTGGTTTTTTTTCCAGCCCACTGAACTTGCTTGGTTCAGTCCGACACTCCTCATCCTCTCTGTCGTCCCACACCTCCAGTGAAACAGGAAACCTGGTTATCCTGACAGACAGTTCTGTGGGGGAGACTCCTGAGGATATGTACCACATGCAGGTACAGCTCCAGCACAGCCAGGAGCGGTTGCTGGGAACAGCACGGAACGTGTTCCAGAGGGTTATGCTTAGGAGCAGTACACTTTACCTGTGCACATGCTTGGGTCTGTCTGTGATAATTTTTTCAAAGAACTGAATAGATAGAATCTAACATTGTTCATGAAAGATGACAGTAACTCACTAGATTAACTTTGGGAAGAAATCTCCTGTGTTTGTACAGTGACTGTGATCCTGCAGTCCAAGGTCACCCTGCTGCTTTCAGAAAGTGAGATTTTTGTCCCGTGTTGTTTACCCGCCCCGTTGAACGTGTGCACTTAGTGTTGCTCTTGGTTTGGGGAGGTGGAACAAGTCCCACAGCCCTGAGTGCAGGTTAACAGTGGCCTGCGCTGAAGCTGGGCAGAGGCTGCCCTGGCTCATCCAAGACAGGTAAATCCCTAAGGCACTGATCCGCTCGGGGCTCTCTGGATGGTTTCTCTGCCCCCTGCAGCTTGTTTACCCTAAGCCCAGCTACTGAGGCTCATCAGTCACCAATGTCTCTGTTTTATCCTCGTCCCAGGCTAGTCCTTCCACCTCCAGCCTGAGCTCCACTCACTCGGCACCATCCCAGATGATTAACTCTGCCCCTTCCAGTGCTCGAGGTAAGCATGGACAGGCCCTGATGGGGGGGCACCTGCAGGTGTTCCCTAAACCTGGCAACCTTGCTGACTTACGGGTGAAACACCACCTACACTGACATGTAACACTTTTCTCTTTTGGAGATGTAAATGCCTCTTCAGTACTTCTTCGTTACAAATGGTTTAATTCTCCATTTAAGCATTTTTTCATCGGTATTTGGAATGTATCTCTAATACACGCTGGTTTCAGGCAGTTGAATTTCATAATGATTTCCATTGTTCCGCCACAAAATTGTGGCAGGCAGTCTAGAGGAAAACAAGAATAGTCCTCGGTATAGTACTTAAAAGAGAGATCATGAAGACAAAGGCAAAGAAATCATTTTACAAGTTTAAAGAAATTATGACAAAAAAGGACTTGAGGCAGTTTAGCAGAAACATATGTATACAAAAGTAGACGTACAGGATGAATGTTGAAAGATATGAATTTTAAATACTGGAAATAAAGAAGGGCTCCCCTGCTGGGAAATTCTTGAAGAAAGGAAAAATATAAAAGCAGACTCTGGGGGTACTCATATTGCCTTTGTGTTACAGTAGCTGGTCTTGATACTGCTAATCATTTTCTTCCCCAGCTGAAGCAAAACCACTCCATGTGATCTCCTGACTTTCACAACTTCTCTTTCAGGGTTTTGGGTTTTTTCCTCTCATTTTGGATTCTCAGTTGCAGGTTCTACACCTCTTTCACAGGCGTCTGAAAAAAGTGTCCAGGATATAGTCAAGAGATAGAGGCCGATATTTAAATCTTACTCCTTTTTCCATACAGGGGAGTTCTGTGTCTCCTGATGGACAGGGAATATGGAGAAGAGCCCTTTCCTCAAGCCATCTTGGGGCTTTTTTTTGCTCAATCTGCCAGTAAAATCCTAATTGACTGGCTGTTGTTATGACACAGATGCAGCAAAGTGATTTAATTGAGGGATCAGATGGAGTAGGAAGGTGAGCCATGAATATCTTCAAATAAAGGCAAATAGCTGCACTAATTACCAAGGGCTGGAAGGAAAATAATGACAAACAGTAACCAGGTGAAACTGGCATAACAGGAAAGGGAAGATGGAACTAAGGAGAGGGCTATCACGTCAGGAAGACGTCCCTAAGCGGATGTGCCTCAGCTGGCATGTGAATCTTTTGGGGGATCTGAAAGGTTTGGGGCTCGTACTGTTTCACGCTGTTTTCCACTTTCGAAGTCCAGTGACAGGCTCGCAGTGACAGGCTGTGACAGGCTGTGACAGTCTTTCTGAGCCTGATGACTGCACAGCATCACCAGCTTCCCTCTTTACGGTATTATTCACTGTTGCTTAGAAACCAACGTGATGAATGCTCCAAAGGGTCTGGGCTGCTGGGTGAGCCAACAGCACCTCCCAGGGATGGGACCCAGACGGATTTCAAATGGGAAACAGTAAGAGAAGTAATGAGTTTGAAAAATATTTATATAGCCTGTGATACAATGTTTCTTCTCTGCTGTTCTGTTCACTTTTAAATTAGGTGAGCACAGCATTCAGACATTACCCACTCGTGGGATTTCACTTCTAGTAAGGTCCCAGATGCAATCTGTGTTTCCCAGTGTGCCAGTCACTGTTCTGGTTATTACAACACTGCTTTTGGGAATGGAGCTGTTCCTAATGAGAAAAAGCCCTTACACTTAAATCCCACTGTAGTAATGCAGCTGTGTTCTTCTCCTTGGTGATTTTTCCTTTTGTTTTGTTTTTTAACTGGGTGAATTTGATGCTTGTGAAAATGAGACCAGTATCACTGGCTGGAGCAAGGTACTTCACAGACATGACATGTGCAGCTCTGCCAATGCACCTCTATCCTTTTTTTTTTTTCTTTTTTTTTTTTTGTATTTATTTATATTCTTTTTAATTTAGCGCTGGTGAAAGGTGCTGGATTGACACCACTGGAGGCTGAAGCCCTCTATTTACCCACAGAGCAGATACAGCATGGGCGGCAGCCGTGCAAGTTCCCCCACGCTGCCCCCACCCATGTGCCTCATCTCTGTCCTGGAGGGACCACCTCTAGAGGTGAGAGGATAGTTCAGTCTCCATGACCCATCCAACCCTTGGCCTTTCTGCTGAGACTGCCAACAAAGCTACGAGAGTCACGATGCTGCAGCTGAACACTTGTCAGATGGGAAGTGGACAAAGGCTAACAAATAATTTCATAAAGGCCACCTAAATTTATCAACTTAACATCTTTTGTCACATGTGGCTTTAACCTGAGCGTGGTTGGGTAGGATTTCTAGGGTTTAGCCTGATTTTTAAATGCTTCTCTCATTTATTCAAATGATAATGCAGGTACTTAGGTCACCTTCCCTGCTTTCCTGTCCTGAGGAGATGGGTATCTTTATAACACAAATTAGTTCCATCAGTGACCAAAGGAAGCCATGGCCTTTTGTATTAAGAATCCAGCAGGAGTTTAAATTGTTCTCCACTTCCAAAAAATTACGCTTTTATGGACCTTTAAAATAGCAACACAGGTGATTATTTGGCTTGTCCAAAGAAAATAACAAAGCTGTTAATCTAAAAAGAATTTTTAAAGGATAGTCATCAGGAAAGTTGATCGATGATTTGATTTTATCACTGAACTGCAGATTAAGGCATCAAAATTTGCACTAGTTATAATATACACAAGTTACAGCAGAAGTCTTAAATAGAACTGAAATCAGAATACTGCAAGAATTTGCTAATTCTGTGCTAACAACAAAGACATTAGTAGTTACTCATTATTACAAGTATGTATCTCTCAGTTTTCACCTGGCTTGACCCTTGAGTAGCTTCTTCCCTATCAGGGAAGCACCACTGTTGTTGTGTAAAAGGTCAATAAGAAATTCAGTTCAGTTTGGCTTCATTTGAGGTGGCTCATGAGGCACTGCTGAACTTCACTGGAGTTAAAAGATTACACCAGGGTTCAGAAAGCAAGAAACTGTAGTTCAAAAAGGCCCGGAAAGAGCTAGGAGTGAGTTAGGGTTTCTCAGTAATTTAATTTAAAATACAGTTGAGACTTCTCCAGTGCAGTCCAAAAAGCAATTCCCACTTGACACTTGACTGGCCTCTAAAGGCATCCCTACTGCTTCCTCAACACTGCCTCTTGTTAAGGTGTAGAAAATGAGTCCTGGTGTCTTACTCAGCACTTTGCAAGAATCCATATACTTACATTAAAACTTCCTTTTTAAAGCAAAGAAGTTAGGATTTTGTGCAGGAGCAAACTTTTCATAATAAAAATGATGAATCGGGAGAAGAGATTCAATGAGTTTGGAGTTTACATTAATGTTAGTTTCATTCCTTAAAATTAATACTTGTCACAAGTGGATTAACATATTTATAATTAAAAAAGCAAAACTACCTCTGGCTTTAGTACAGGTTTTCCTTTCTTGATAGCAAGTACCTACAGTGCTGCACACATCAAGTGCACCAAGCTACATGCTAAAAGGAGTAAGCCCTGGCACATGCTGCAGCGTTCTATTATGGCCACTGGCTGCTCTGGAAGCTTTAAAAGCTTTTTTTGACTTTGCTTTTTAAGTTTTGCCAGTCCCGAAAAGGAGCCGTGGTTATTGTGCTCTCTATCTGTCCAAAGCAGCCATACATAATTTTGTTTGCAGATTGGACACTTGGCATAATCTGTTACCATTTTTATAGCTGTAGTTAATGACAAATTTAGGGTACCAAACAGCAGAGCTGTTTTTTAAACTACACTCTGCCAGCACATGTGGGATTTTTCAGGTCCTGCAGCGCAAGGTCTTTTGAAGCTGTAATCCCATATAAACTGACAGCACGTAGAGGTGGTTTTCATCTCTGACATAAAAGAGCAAGGATGACAAGATAAATAAAAAGGGAAAAGTTTACAGTATAGGTTGTGCTGTGCTGTAGTTCTGGGCACACCTAAAAGTTCAGCATCTTTACATTTGTCCTGCAGAGCAGGACTATCTGTGACCTGTGAGGAAAAGACTCAGCACAAAGCGTTAACACTGTGTTCTCCAAGCTGATGTTGTACATAAGAGCAAAGAATGTCGTCTAATTATGTTTCTGTTCTATGTCTGGGGAGAAAATGAGTTCGGGACTAGAATGCAGATACTCTGCCACTGTTCATGTCAGAGTGGGGGGTGTAGATTAATCTGGCATCTGCCCCCCCTAATGGAATTGTTGCAATTGTAGGACTTTATCCTGCATTCTGCTGGACACATTGTTCCTTCCACTGTGTGCTGAATATTAGTCCCCAAAACTGCATGTTTGCTTTTGCTGGGGTCAAAGCTGCATCAACCAGCACCAATGCCTTTGCTCATATGTTGGAGTGCTGTCCAGGTAATGTGTGTGGTTGTGGAAGTTTGCCAAAGGGGGCATGTATTCCCCAAAAGCCGGCATGGCTCTGTAATGCGCTGTGTGCTGCCATCTGTTCAGTGCGTGTTCGTGACGCAATCAAACAATCAGTGCAAATTACAGCTCACTTCAGCAGCTTCACAACATCAATTCCTGCCTAATATTGTGCATCCCGAGGGTTGCGTGTTATCAGTAGTGTCAGACTTTAGGAAGTCACTAGTGGGAATCATTCTTCTGGCAAATCCATTGTCAGCTGTTGCACATCAGAAGGCGTATTGTTGTGTGGCACTCTTCCTGAAGGACACGAGTCCCAAGTAATTCTACCTGCCAGAAAGCTGTTACACGAAATACCCCAATATCTTAAATGGCAACTATACAGATAACTAATAAATAAATCAAGCTTATTATTCCTACTATAAAACCCTAAGCATTGGTAACTGTCTGGTGTCATCAAAGGGCTCAGTATAGCGACACAGTAGTAATCATCATTACAGCAGCATTGTAAGCAAAGTGCCTCTCACATTTATAGAATACGCTCTTTATTATTGGGGTTGGTTTGACAAGAGGAAGCTGACCAAGATAGCACCAATTAAATGGCAACACTTATCTCTATCCAGAACCAAGGAATGAAGTATTTTCCCATAGATTTCTGCTTTAACTGAATGGTGTATCTCAAGCTTTTATCCCTTTCTCCCACATTCAGTCCTAAAATGCACAATTTTATGGCATTCCTGTAACTCTACAATACTTTACGGGGCAAGGGAGCATTAGGCACAGCCACAGCTGATTCCACACAGACGCCCACTTTTTTTTATGTTTAAAAGGAAGCACTTTGCAACATGCAACTAGGGACACGTACATCTTACACACCCTGCGTGGTCTGTCCTTAATTGTATACAACAAGCCACTTCTGGCTCCATCCTCGTGCTATGCACCCCACCAACAGTCAGCTGCTTAGTGGGCTCGGCACCATGTTTCCTTGAGTCCTGTGAGCTCGTGCGTCCGAGCCAAGTGCACAGGAGGACTGAGATCCCTGGGCATGCGGAGACATGGCTGTTGTTTGTCCCGTGTACGTGATTTTTCTCACTTGTTTACAGGCTCTCCCTCTCTACCAGATAAGTACCGCCACTCTCGGGAGATGATGATGTTGCTGCCAGCCCACCGGGACCGACCGAGCAGCGCCATGTATCCCGCAGCTATCATGGAAAATGGACAGGTAGCTGCTCTAATTTCTTCTGTGTCAGTTCAGCCACCTGAAACTGTGGCTGTATTTTTGCTGGCTTTGACCACCTTAAAGCTTTCTTTTTTATTTTTGGGAAGCACAGCAACTTAGGGTCGTTTTCAGAGGTGAAGCAGAACTTTTCCCATTAATCCACCCCTGGGGGCACCCACTGTGGCAGCTGAGTGATTGTAGTGACTATTTAAAGTGCAGATATGTCCTGTGAAAAGGGACTCACTTCCCAACTTTATCCTGTGAGCCCTGGTCCATTGCAAGTAGTCACACCATTATTTGTTTAGAACCACGGCCATCCATCCTGCAGTCTAGCCTCCAAGCTGATTCTAAATAACTTTATGGGGATTTCCAGAGGTATCAAAAAACTGTGAGAGGCTGAAATAATGTACTAATACAGGGTCTCCAAAACATCTGTGCCCTCATTTCTCTAGGCAAATTGAAAAGTGTGCCTGCATGTAAGCATTTAAATCTCACCCTGGCCTGCACTTTTGAAGAGAATCTCCTGATCGTGCACACTTACCACACTTCAGTTTGCACTGGAGAGCTGTCTCAAAGCATGCAAAGTCAACGCTCAAACAAAACCACAGATAAGCTTCAGAAGGCAAACAATGCATTCCAGCTGATAATAGGCACAAGGCCAGGCTAGAGCTAGTGTGAAATAACTCCTCCAGAAAGCAGGAATGGTGGGCCCTCACCACTGCTACACCCTAGAGATCCACTCGCATTGCACTGCAGCACCTGCCAATGTAGGCACAGCCTAAGGCTCCCAGGGGATCTTTCGTTTAAAAACTTCTTTGCTTAAAAAAAAGGAACAGAAAGTCCCCATGTTGCCCCAGCTGCTCTGTAACTTTTTACTCTTCTTTGCCGACTTTCTTCTCCCTTAGCCTCCAAATTTCCAGCGCGCCTTGATCCAGCAAATGATTGGACCATGCAAACCTTGCAGTGATCCCAACCTGTCTGTGGCTGAGAAAGGTACTCCTTTTCCTGTTCAGCATGCATGCTTGCTAAAATGTTATTCCTCTGGTCATGCTACAGCAAGTAACGAATGGGCTTCTACATTTCCTGGCAGAGTGCATTTCTCTCACACTTTTCTAATTAACAATTTAATTAACTGGGCCTTCTGCCAACCTACTGTCATTTCAGAGCCTTCACAGAAGGGTGGGCTTGCACAAACCTCTCTGTTTCAGAAAGCTTTCTAAGTTTAGCATTTTGTTATTGAAACAATTCCTGCAGCCTTTGTCAAGCAAACTTGCAAAGCAGCAAATGAGAAGTTATCTAAGAAGAGCCTGAGATTTGGGCCATATTTTTTATTAATGAGATATACTGGGTTTTAATACAGATTTATTGCTCAAAATACAAACATTCCTTGTAATCTCTCTCTGAGGTAGTTTTATATTTATTTATCATTAGGAATACATGCTTTTTTAACTCATTGCTTTGAAGAAAACAGACTGAGTCCCTGCAGGTGGGAAAAAAAAAAACTGAAAGAGGAGAAAGAATTTGTTTGGTGTAAGAGAAAAGGAGCAGCTTGTGAAAGAGGTGCCATGGACAAAGCGATGGGCTCAACAATTATTTGAAAGGCAGCATTCTGAAAAAGCAGAAAAGGGCAAAATTCCTGAATCAAAATCTGAGACAAGGAGGCTGCCTAAGCAAGCAACAGTCCTGTATGGTTGGGAAAAAATGGTATCTTAAAACATTTTTAAGGCCAGGAAAGACCACTGCAACTCTCTAGTCTGACCTACATCATACACTCAGATTTTTATCTGTCTTTTTGTTTTAGTAACTGTGCCAGAACTAAACTGTACCTTTAAAAAAAAATCCAGATTTTGTTTTAGAATTTCCAATAAATCAGAATCCCCTACTTCAACATGAGCGGTCCAGATTGAAACCAAACGCCAACATCCAGTTCTGAATAAATGGCAGAATGATGACTTGATGACAATAATGAGCGATGACAAGAGTTAAAACTAGGGGGTGAGGGATTAAGAGCTCCAGCTTAGCCATGTTAGTTTGAACCAAACATATGACAGAGACGGTGAGATCTTTGCACTGGACAGAAGAAAGATCTGGAAAAGGGAGGTAGATAAATATTTATTGTCTATGTAAGAAAAAATACTTGAATTTGTATTTGTGGGTGATATTATGCAGGAGTGTGGTATTCAGTGCCAAGAGATCAAAGACAGAATCCCAAAGAGGCCACAAAAGACACAGGTGATGTTCAGTGGGGATGGTGAGGCAGGAATCCCAGCTCTTGTGCCTGGCTGGTGGCAAAAATGCAGTTACAGGTG
Source organism: Mohoua ochrocephala (assembly GCA_013398855.1). Lineage (NCBI taxonomy): Eukaryota > Metazoa > Chordata > Aves > Passeriformes > Acanthizidae > Mohoua > Mohoua ochrocephala. The sequence continues at coordinate 279,896 of VZTA01004737.1, forward strand.
CTCTTGGCAGGCCCTGAACCCTCACCATTCTCTGAATGCCATCTGCCTTGGATTTTGTCAGCAGTCAGGGCCCTGACTTCCCCCACCCCCTCCTCGCCGTGTCAGAAGTTCTCCTCGGTAATTCCCAGTGACAGTGGTGACATCAGTGCCCGCAGCAGAATGGTTCAAATGCAGCTCCCCACTAATTAAACCTGGCCACCGAGCCACTGAATAGTCACAGAGAGAGACATGGGCTAAGTCAGAGCACTGGGAGCTCCCTGCTTAGGTTCTCCCCTGAAGCATTTTGGCTAAAACACTGGTTTTAACAGGTAGCAGCCACTCTTGAAAATCATCTGACCTTCTTGCAGCACTCCTAAATGCTCAAAAGGCTGTGAATGAGGGAACACTGAGAAAGCATAAATGGATTTTTCACTGGGGTACCATGTGTTCTTCTTTACATTCTCATTCTGCATCTCAGAGTTAAAAAAAAACCAAAACAAAACAACAAGCACAACAATAGTTTTACAGGCCAAGCAAATCAGGTTTTCTGTCCTTTTCACTTGATGCTGGGATATGGCAGGAGAGATGAGCAAGGCTGGCGCTGCTGTGCATCTTGTGCCTCTGTTTTAGCCCTTTGACACCAACTGCAGTAGTGCAAATTAGAGCACTCTGGCATGTGTACAGGGAAAATCCATCTGGAGCCACATTACTCGTATTTGGTTTGAACCTCTTCTCTGTCAAGATTCTTAGTGTCTTCTTCATATGCCTTTCTCAGATTCTCAGGCTGAGAGTCTCTCTTTAAAAAAAAACCATTTACTTTTACATTTTTATGGGGGTTGTTCTGTCTTATGAAGCTGTCACTTTGTGATCTTTTTTACTTCAGGGAATTTTAGGCCTTGGGGAGCCTGTGCTCATGCTAACTCATGAACTAGGGAGACAAAAAAAAAAAAAAGAGAGAGAGAGAAACCTTTCAAAGTCATTTTAGAAAGAAATGCACCAAAAATGGCTGCAGGCATTTTAATTAAGGAGAAATCTTCTTCAGATGTCAAACTCCATGTTTATTTCTCCAGGCTTCCATTTTCCAAACTGAAGATGGAAAAAGCTATTTTTATCTCAGTTTTCTTTGACAGGCTCAATTAATTACTTTTTTCTTTCTTTCTTTGCTAATCTGAAGAAATTGCAGTTACTTATTTGTTTTTAAATAAACATACAATTATTGCATGTCTCTTCTCAGAATAAATCAAGTCTTGTTTGGAAGGAAGGAAGGTGCATTTTAATAATGTTCAAGGTTGACAGAATTCTCAAGATCTTGAAAAAGGTTCATGTCCATGTCAAGAAGCAGCTTTTATTTCTATGAAAAACCAAGTCCACAAAGATCATATTCACTCTCTGTTAAATGCAGCAAGCATTGCTCTCTCTATACTCCCTGATTCACAAAGACTTGATCTCTTCAGGACACTTTGTAATACATGGAGGCCAAACTGTTGTCTTTAAATATTTTGGGATCAAAGTTCTTGATCAACTCTGTAGCTTGGTAAATTGGAGCTCTGAAGTAATTTCTTTTGCAACAGATTGAGGTATAATTTCCTTCACGTCCTTTGTTCAGTCCTCACTGAGCCTGTAGTGCAGCCACAGGTCGTCCTGTGTTTCCAGAGGGTTTTGCCATGTTCCCTTGTCACCGCTCCCCACCAAGCAGGACAGCTCACACCTGAGATGCAGCCACCATTGCACTGGTGGGATTTCATTTTTACCTCCACAACGATTTGCAAAAAAACCTGCCAGAGTCCTACTGCTCTTCAGATTTGCTAGAAGTGAGCCCAGGGATGGAGGGGAGCTGGGCAGACTAACCCTGCGATCACCTAACTCTCACTTCCTTAACAAAGCATCTCTAAACTTAACAGACTGTAGCCTAGACAGCTCCTTTCTGTGCTTTCAACCCTGCCATTCACTGAGTCCCTGGAATCTGTCTCTGCTGCTGAAGAGCACCCTGGAAAGCCGGTGCTGGCCCCACAAACTCCCTGTCCTGTCACCCGAGTTACATCTGTTTCAATCCTTCAGCTGTGCCAGCAGCACCCAGTAGCTGGAGCCTGGACAGCGGAAGCCGAGAGGCCCTGCCATTCCTGTCTGCCCACGCTGGGAGCATCCTGGCCCCACCAGTGCCTCCCCGAAGCCTGCCCCATGGTAAGGACATGCCCAGCAGGCCTGCTGCAACTGCCTGCAGTCACACGCACACAAACCCAGACCACCTGAAAGCTCACCTTAGCCTTTCCCCCCACCCCTGTAAAAACAACCAGAAACAAAAACCCCATAGTCTTTCCTGGTCTGCTAGGTTTTCAATTTTTTTTTTTCTCAAATCTTCAAATTCTTGCAGTCCTTAAGCAACGTGGACTTGTGTGTACTTCGGGACTAGAATTAAGTGTGAGAGTGCTGAAGCTTGGCCTGGCTTCTTACCAACGACCAACTTCGGCAATAATTTAAGCTTACAAAGCCATTAAATGAAACTTCAAACGTTCATTGTTTAAGAGCCTGTTGCCTTGCCATGAGATCCTTGATACTGGAGCAGTGAAAAATATCTCTCTGCACTTAATTTCTCCTTAGCAGCCTGTGTGTGACAGATGCACTCCGCAGCATTCATCAGACAGGCAGCCCTAGGCTGGAGCATTTGGAGCTGCTACCTGGCATTACAGATGTAAACCCAGCTCTGTGGCTGCAGTGAAGCAGCACAAGGCTGCATTTCTGACCCTTGTCTCGTTCCAGGACACTACTCACTGCACTTTGATGCCTTCCACCACCAGCTCAGTGATGCTCCTCCGGCACTGCCTGCACGAACATTGCGCAAGGTAATGGCAGGAGAGCAGAGAGGGATGTAGGACAACGATGGGCTCCTGAAAGGAATCCCCCCTTCTCTGCTCCCACCAAGCAGCTTCTGAATACAGAAACTCTATTTTTAACATGCTATTAACTTGCACACGAGAAAACCCACTGAAAGCTCTTAACCTATTCCACAGCTGAATGCTGTAGAAATAACTCACGGGTTGGAGGTCCTTCCCTTTTCCTTTTTTTGCACCATATGCTGTGATTTCAGCACCCTGATCATCACCTCAGCTACTGCTTCTCTAACAGCTCCGGTGTTGTTGAGTGCACTTGTCTGCCCACAAGTGGTACTTCCATACATGTAAACCAATAATCCTTGACATTTGGAACACAAATGGAGCTGTGCCGTTGTTAACAACGCTGTCAAAAGCTGAAATGGGGATCAACACACAAGATGCAGCATTGCCTCCTTTGTCAATTTTAACCTGGTGCTGTTTCTCTCCCAACAGTCCCCTCTTCATCCTATCCCTGCATCGCCCACCAGTCCGCAGTCTGGTCTAGATGGCAGTAACTCCACTTTGTCCGGCAGTGCCAGCAGCGGTGTCTCTTCCTTGAGCGAGAGCAATTTTGGACATTCTTCTGAACCGCCTCCTCGCACAGACACCATGGATTCTGTGCCCAGCCAGGCCTGGAACACTGATGAAGATCTAGAGACACCCTACCTCCCTGTCAGGTACAGTCTCTCTGAGCCTGATGTCCTGGAGTCGCTCAAATCCCAGCCATGCCGAAGCCACTCTGCTCCATCTGGAGTCATTCCTCAGGACACCATGGACCCTCCTGCTTTACCCCCCAAACCTTACCACTCCCGGCTGCCAAACATGGAGAACGAGGAGGGGATGATAATTGAAGATGATGACAAACACCGCCCGTTGCATCGTAAAGTGTCCCAACCGGTGAGTGGTGCAAAGGAAGAGCAGGCCAGGGTGGCATGGGAGCACGGCATCAGCGAGCAGTAGGGACAGCTCCCGGTACACAGCTGGCATCGGCATTCCAGGTCTGGATATGACAGAGAGAGAGAGCAGGACTCGGAGAACAGCAAACCGATTTTCTACTGCCGCAAGGTTACGTCTGAAGCCCACAAAAGCAATTGGGCCAGCATGGCAGGTTGCTGCTTTCCTTTTTAATTTCTTTTTACACCTTTCCGTTATGTTTTTTAACTTTCTGTGCAGTGGACAGTTTATTCCTTCTGCAGTTTCTTGACCACATCATACGGCATACAAGCCATAGAGACTTGCAGAAGCTGAAGAATACAATTTTAAGTGGAAGGGAAAAAGGGGGGAATGTGGCAAGTTGATTTTGAACCTGCTTTCCTCCCAGTTCTGAGACGCACATGAGTAGAAGCAGTTGCACTAGGGACATATTTCTTTGCTGTACAGAATTGAAAGCTCATTGCTGAAATCAGGGATTCTATGAACTGTCAGGCTGGAAGGTGCATGAGCTGCAGGCAGTGGAAAGATGGCAATTCTAAGAAGAAATTGGCTCTTTTGAGAGCAGGATTGTACATATCTGTGCAGTGATCTCCCTGCATTGGTTCATAGGTGCTGAGGCAATCTAACCAGTGCTGATGCACTGATCTCCAAGGTATCATTTCCAACAAACTCTGCCTCCTTTGTTTTTTATGTACTGTTTCATTTCTTAAATTTTGCTTTCACTGGCTAAGCCAACCTGCTTTCTCATGGGAATCGTGTTATTCATCTGTGCTACAGAATGAGAGGAGGTTGGTAGCTACTGGAGCTACCACCTCATTGTAGGCCTTTCCCATGCCCAGCTTTGGGCAGGCTGTTGACACCAGCATTTCTATTCCAGATTAAAACAAAACCAACCAAATTGAGTTTCTCATGCCACAAGCTGGTTGATGACCCAGCCAGTAAAGAAAAGGTGGCTTAAATGCATCATATCCAACAATCTTTGCCTCAGGGCTGAACATCATAATTCTCACCACCAACTTCCATCACCCAGGAGCTGAGATTCATTCCCTGTTAACTCAACATCCTCAGTCCCTCCCAACAACTCACTGCAGCTGGTGTGCAGAAAGAATCTCCCGTCTCTCAGAGCAGACAGAAAACACCAGGACTCGAGCAATGCCCGGTATCAAGTGTACACCCCAGAGTCAGGGACCTTAAAGGCAACCTGTAAAGAACAAGTGTTTGTTTCCTCTTTTGCTTCTTTAGAGTGTATAGTAAGAGCTGCTGCTTCTCTCTTCTGGAAGGTTCATTTCTTTTCCCTTTTCTCCTCAGGCAGCAATACAACCTTTCCCCAGCACATGTTTTTTTATTGATAAGCTCCAGAAAGGGCTGAAGAACATTGGGGGGGGATGCCAAGCCACACCACACAAACCAGAACTGTGCAGAGCTGAAGACAGTACAAGTCTATGAAAACATGCCTTTTAATCAGTACTTGCACAGTTCGGGGGGAAAAAAAAAATCTGTGGGTAATTTTGTTCTTTACAAAGAAGAGATCTTGGCTCTAAGAAACTTTTTATTTTCATACTTTTCAAGAAACTTTCAATCAAGATAGTATCAAATATTTAAGGTTTTTAGATGAACAAGCCACTTTCCTTTCCCTTGCCACACCCACACACATTTTAGCCTTCCTTACAACCCTTCCACCTGCAGACTGCAAAGCACACTCCACAGGATGGAAACAGCCCTCCCTCTTTCCTACCCCTGAAAAATCTGAAGCACATTCAAATAAAACCTCCACCATATAAATTAGTGCCAGAAACAGGAACAGCACTCAACTGACATTTTGAATTCTTGCTTAACTGCTCCGTTTCTCCTGCTAAAAACAGCATAAAGAAGCAAAAAAGGATTGTTATAAATATTTTACAGGTCACCTTTAGCACTACCTCTAAATACAGTGACTGGGCAGAGTACATGGTTTCTGAACTGGCTAAAGATGGTCTGGCTGTATAAAGTCTGGACTCAGCAGTTGTATGAAGGGGACTTCAAGAGGATTTGTTTGTTTTCTTTCTCAAGCTCTAGCCCATGCAAAACTATTAAGTTATGGATTTGTTTCTTAAATGGCCTATTTGGCTGGAACAAAGTCTCTCTTGCTTCCTCTATTTTGTTACTAACACAGGCTGCTTGTAATCATTATATCCTTCACAATTTAAACAATGATAATAAAATCTGGCCCATAGTGGATGTTTCATCTTCAGCAGGAAGGAGAGTTTTCCAATGCTAGGACAGTCTTAAACGTTAACAAACCAAGGTGGATCTCTGGTATAGAACAAATGTATGAAAAAAACCTGATGTTTTCAGTAAAGGTAAGTCAAGGTAATTCCTTAGAAAAGAGTGAAATGTTTTCACATATGCTATCCTCCAATCCCACTGAGACTCTTCCAGTGAAGTTCTTAGAAGAACTAAGTTTTAATTCCATCTCCCTTGCCCCTGGTTTCTTTTTTTTTCCTGGCAGCAAGACTAAAAGTAGTAAATGTAGTGACTTACCGAGCTTCCTTAATGTGAAAAACCAGCAGGTCTTGCAAATAAAACTTTTGCAGAATCAAGAATGCAATTACCATGAGACTGAGTCCCAGGCAGCTGGAAAACCTGCCCACCAGAGCTCTAATCAGTCTCTGAAAATGCATCATCCTGCTCTGATTAGAGACCTGGCACAACAGTGGTGAGTCCATTTGGGGAGTCTGGCATTCCTATGTGTTTGGAATGGTTCAAAGATCAATCAGGTGATGTATACAAATACCTAATTTATGGCAGGTCCGCATAAAGAAGGGTGGAATAAATTGCTGAATTTACCAAATTAAAGCCTCTCTGGAGTTAAATTTCTGTTATTGTTCTGATATCTACCAAGTGTTCTGTCTCCTTTTTCAGTGTTTGCCTTAAAGGGGGCAGAAGATAGAAAGACTATTATTAAGATTTTGTGAATCTTGGAACTAATATTGCCTGGAACTACTATTTCTCTGTAGGGTGAGGTGTCTTTTAGCATAGTACAACTCCAACGTCAAGCTCAGTCCTGGAGTAGGTGGAAGCAACCGCAGTTGTTGCACTTGCCCAACAGGATTTGAAGATTCCTTGTATAAACCACAGCAACAGGATGTTTTGAACAGGACCTTGACATTCTATACCTAACTCTAATTCAAACTTCAGTGTACTTGCCTTCATTGGGTTTTCTTTGCATAACAAAATAGCATGTGCATTCCTGAGAAAAATTGGTGGAATTCTGCTATAAATCTCTCCATCGTCAGTGTACCTGCTGCCCCATCTGAAACAAAATTGAGAAGGAGCTACAGTGGTAGAAGAAAAGCAATTAAAACAATTTCTCTGAATCCTACTTTCCTTTTTTTTTTTTTTCCCCAATAGTTGGGTTGGTTTTATTGCTGTATGCAAGACTCAGATCCCTTTTTCCTCTTTTCCTCTAGTTGGTTTTTTAGCTTACTTACCCTTTTTTAGGTAAGGGATATTGCATATCCCTTCTGTGGGAGTATCAGCCAAAACTGGGGAGGCTGGAGAGAGCAAGAGCCTTTGGGAAACAAATTATGTGATGTTTAAAATTTCCTCTGATCATGCTTCTTTGTAAATACCCCCATTTGAATGCTGTGTATTTGTACAGGAAATTGAGCAAAAAATGTATAGATTGTGATGTCTGACTGGTATTCTGCCCTGTAAATGTGTTTTTAACCTCTGGCATTCTGTGCTTATTTAAAAAGAAAAAAGGCAAAAACCTCTAACCACTTCTCTTTTGTGTATTCATGTTTAAAATAAAATGAAAACAGCTATCTTATCTATAATGGAAATCAAATTCAAAAGGAAAAAATTAATTTGTACAAGTGTCCTAAAGGTACTTCATTGTATATATTGTGATAGCATGTTTCCAGAACCAACAAATAAGTGGTGTGAATTTTAGATGTAAATATCTGCCGTTTGTTTTGGGTTCCTTTCCCTTACCCATTCACTCGACTGCTGTGATGTGGAATTAAAGATTAATACCTGATATTAAAACAGTACAGCTGTATGGTCATTGCTGTCCTCAAGGCAAGGCTATCCTCAGGCTGCTCCAAACCTTCCCAGGAGACAAGGAACAGCTCTCACCTCCCCCCTTTGTGTGAATGAGAAAAATGGGGGGCAACCAAAAGGACTTTGTGTGTGGTGAGGGAACAGCTTCCCTGTGTTATTTAATATCAACTTCTTGAAGCAAGCAGCAGGTACACCCCCTACTGCTCTGGTCAGGTAGCTGGACATGGCACTTGCAACAGCCCACCTCACAGTTTTGGGGCAATACTTTCAGAGACAAAGGGGATGGGATTAGCTCTCCCCTAGGACATCTGTGGAGTGGCTGTGTGCCACTTAGTTATCAGCTGGGGTTAAACCACCACTATCTCACTGCCTAAAAGATTGCTACTCTTTTATTGCAATAGTACTTAAATACCAATCATTTTAACAGAGTAGATGTGAAAGAATAGTAGTTATGACATGCAGGATGTGGGAATTCAGATGGTGACTTCCACATGCTCCTAATCTCAAATTTTCTTCCATTACCACTAATAAACCTGGTCAATGTACAGGAGGCAAAATAACTCATTTCATGTCTTGACAAACCAACAAAAAAAACTTCTGAAACCTGTCTCAAAAGACATTTAGCAGCAAGTCTGACTCTTCAGCTGGCCCCAGGATGTACACGGTCTGCCAAGGCAACCTTTGCACACACCACATGCAAATACCGAGAGGGAAACTGTAACGCGGTAGTTCAGTGCATCTAAACTATCAAGGTGTGGCTTAGCTAAAATGGGTCACCTGATGCCTGAGGAAGTCTGTATCAGTCACAGAACAGAATTGTGGAATCATTCCGGTTGGAAAAGACCTCCAAGATCACCAAGTCCAACCTCCAACTAAATACCACTATGGCCTCTACACCACATTGTGAAGTGCCATGTCCACTTGGTTTTTGAACACTTCCAGGGATGGTGACTCCACCATTTCCCTGGGCAACCTGTTCCGGTGCTTAACCATCCTTTCAGTGAAGAAATCTTTCCTAATATCCAACCTGAGCCTCCCCTGGCACTACTTGAGGCCATTTCCTCTTTTCCTGTCACTTGCTCCCTGGGAGAAGAGGCCGACCCACACCTGGCTACCACCTTTCAGGTAGCTGTAGAGTGTGATAAAACCTCCAGCCTAAACACCCTGGTACCCTCAGCCACTCCTCCTAGGACTTATGTTCCAGACCCTTCACCCTATCGTCAATCAGACCCTTTGAGACTGTTCCTAAGCCAGCTTATTAAATCTTAGTTAAGTATATATTTTTTATTCCGATAAAAACTATCTATTAACCAAGCACAGGAAATAAAAACTATTTTGCCACAACAAAAGATGCGTAAAGCCCTCAGCTTTAAACAAGGGTTAAAAAAATACTCTAGTTTCTGTTAAAACCAACGGAACAATTTTTTTCAGTGCAAGTCCAATACTTTATTTAAGCTGCCACTAGTCAGATTGAAATCTAAATCCCATGTCCAAATACCTTTCCTTATCTAAATAAGAAAACTTCAGCACAGTTTCAATATATGACTTGTCCAACTCAGTATGAATTTCATTACAAAGCTGATAAGAGGAGAAATTAAACCTCTAGAAATGACTCTAACCTGCCTGATAAGAGATTCAGCCTTCTACACCCCGTGCATAAATGTGCCTCCATTTGTAGATGATTTTTAACAAGCCATGGACACAGAGACACAGACAGTTCACAAGGCAGAGCTCCGAGCTCAGGCATCTTAAAAGAAGGTTCACACACCGCTTCTCCCTTTTGATGGGCTTAACTGTCAATCCCACATAAATTAAACCCAAATTTGGAACAGTAGATCTATTACTCTTCATCCTCTATTCAGCATTCATTCACAGCAGTGCTGCATTACATTTTCCCAAACTGTTTTCTCTCCCCCCTGACAGAAGCCACTTCTTTGTCCTCACAGCCCCCAACACCTGAGGCTGAGCCCCTTTGTCCCCCCCATCGCTGTAAGAGATTTGTGTTCTCAGACAGCAGAGCCAGCTCAGCTCCAGCCCCCACAGCAGCCAGGAACATCCTCTGTTTACCTTCACTTCCCAACAACTCCGATCCCCACAGATCCACCAAGCCAAATTAACTCTCCTGCCCACTCAATTGGCTGACTAGCCCAGAGCAGAGAAGGCTCCAGGCAGACCTTAGAGCACCTTCCAGTGCCTAAAGGAGCTCCAAGAGAGCGGGAGAGGGACTTTGGACACGGCCCTGGAGCGACAGGACACGAGGGAATGGCTTCACACTGACACAGACCACGGTTAGATTGGATATTAGGAAGAAACAGGACCAGCACAAGCTCTCCATCACCCAGGGCTCAGACAGGACAAATCCCTAATGCTCCAGAGAGACAGAGCCTGGAGGGTGGAACAAACAGAGCCCCAAAAACCTCACCATGGATCAAAAAGAAGCACAAGGTAAAATGCAAGGGATCCATTCTAGCTGCTAAAACATAAACTATAAATAAAATGAAGGAAAAAAAATCAAAAGGAGTTCTTCCTCGGACCCATTTGAGGATCCCATATTGAAATACAGAGGCTCATTTCCCAATCCAAAACCAAATAAAATCACTCTTCTCCGGTTCCATAAAAATGTATAAAATTCCTACTCTGTTTGAAGATGTTTCATAACTGAGCTATTTTGGTAGGTAAACTCTGTCCTTATCATGACCCTCCTAAATTCTCCTAATTCTAAATTTAAGCCCTATTTCCAACTAATTAAGAAGCCACTTCATGTCACAGTTCTTTTGGCCACCATCCTGATAAGAAACAAGGACACTTTAAGCCACCACTTCTCTGCACAGCTAAGTGACTTTAGTGGGCAATCAGCACAAGTTTAGAAAAGCCAATAATCTTCCTAAAGTACACTGATATTGAGTATATGGACTGACTTCATAATATTAGTACTGATCTTAATAAACACATTTGAAGAGATAACAAGATCTAGAAATGTGCAAAACCACCTCTCCTAATAAACACATGACGTACTCTCACTGGCAATTAGTGTCCTAATTACAGCTCACCTGCTGTGACCTTTGCTGAATCAGGTGCTCCTCCTCCCCACACTGACTCTGTCACCTGGTCAGGCTTATCACTTGCACCTGATGACCTGCAAGAAAATTCCGATTAGGCACTGTCCCACCAGGCTGCCTCGAGAGCCTGCCTGTGCAAGAGAGCCCACCGAGCTACACGGGGGCTTCCTTGCCGTAGCCAGGGCTGTGTGACTTTGCCTCTCCCTTCTTTCACTGGCATGGTATCCCAGGATACACAAGAGTTACACGTAAAGCTGCACGAGGAGCTATCAGCAGGTGTGTGCTCCTCTCCCAGCTTCGAGGGGATTTCAGTTATAAACGCACAGGGTTGGGGATTGTTGATGGTAGTTAACAGCACAAACTGTGAGGGCTTTTGGAACAGAATTATAAAACATTCTGAGTTGGAAAAGCCCCACAAGGATCACCGAAGTCCACCTCCTGGCCCTGGCACAGGACAACCCCAAGAATCCCCCTCATGTCCGTGAACAAAAGGTGATAGGCCCAGTGACTAGGATATTAAGTGGCAATTAAACAAACAAACAAACAAATTTCTTTCTGCAGAAACACCCACCCAAGAAGCCAGAAACAAGTGCACACAGGTTGCTATTTTGACCTCTCAGCTGTCCCACCTCAAAGTATCCAGTCCTTGTACCTCACAGGATGTACACAGAGACACAAGTGACGGGCGGTGCCGGTGCTGGCACTGAGCCGGTCCCTGCCCCTCCCAGCCCTCAAGGGACACACACTCCTCTGCCCCGCTGACCTCCGGAATACCCAAACACAACCCCACCGACTCCACGATAGTCGGGGGGCTTCGAGCGACC